>AWUE01014705.1:0-115836 GCA_001974825.2 Corchorus olitorius
AGTTTTCTTTGATTTTTGGCACTCAGACTCCTTAAAATATCTATATTCAATTAACCAAATCTCAGGCCAATTGGATGATAAGGATTTGTCTTTACGAGCATCTAAATCTTATTTGGATTTAATTAGAAACTATTTCAGGAAAAAAAAACGATATTTGAAGCATGAAAAGCCCTTCAATCTTTTTAGCGTTGAATTATATATTTTTTATTAGTATTTTAGCCAAAATTTGAAAAAAATACTTTCGGTTCAATTTTTTACAAAATTTTAGCCGTAAATTTTAGCAAAAAACCATCACGATTTTTGGCTAAAAACGCATTCTGGGCCTCGGCTCTGTTTTGCATGATTTTCTGCATCAAGACTCATTGAAATATCTATATTTGTCTGGCCAAATTTTAGCAACATTGGATTTAAGGATTTGTTTTTACGAGCATAGAAATCGGTTTCGATTTAATTAGAAATTAATTCGGAATAAAATAGGCAAATTGTTATTATAAGCGTGAAAAGCCCTTCAGTCTTTTTGGCATTGAATTATATAATTTTGTTAAGTTTTGTGGCTAGATATTAAGGAAAAATCTTTCGGATCAATTTGTACAAAATTTTAGCCGAAATCGTGTATAGTAACCATCACGGTTTATAGCTAAAAACACGTTCTGGGGCCCCGACTCAGTTTTGTTTGGTTTTTGGCGCTCGGACTCCTTGAAATATCTATATTCATCTAACCAAATCTCAGGCCAATTGGATATACGGATTTGTCTTTACGAGCATCTGAATCTTATTTGGTTTTTAATTCAAAATTATTTCGGGAAAAAAAAAAGAAAAACGATATTTGAAGCGTGAAAAGCCATTCAATCTTTTTAGCTTTAAATTATATATTTTTATTAGTATTTTAGCCAAAATTTGAGGAAATTATTTTCGGTTCAATATTTACAAAATTTTAGCCGTAAATTTTATCCAACAACCATCCCGATTTTTGGCTAAAAACGCATTCTGGGCCTAGGCTCTGTTTTGCATGATTTTTTGCGCCAAGACTCATTGAATCTATATTCATCTGACCAAATTTCAGCAACATTGGATTTAAGGATTTGTATTTACGAGTATAGAAATCGGTTTCGATTTAATTCGAAATTAATTCGGAATAAAATAGGCAAATCATTATTATAAGCGTGAAAAGCCGTTCAATCTTTTTGGCATTGAGTTATATAATTTTGTTAAGTATTGTGTCCAGAAATTAAGGAAAAATCTTTCGGGTCAATTTTTACAAAATTTTAGCCAAAATCGAGTAGAAACCATCACGGTTTTTAGCTAAAAACGCGTTTCGGGGCCCCGACTCAGTTTTCTTTGATTTTTAGCACTCAAACTTCTTGAAATATCTATATTCATCTAACCAAATCTCAGGCCAATTGGATCTAATTTCTAAAAACAGTTTTTCCTATTTTTTCTGAATTAATTTCTAAATAAATCGAAACATGATTCAGATGCTCGTAAAAACAAATCCGTAAATCCAATGTGGCCGAGATTCGGTTAGATGAATATAGATATTTCATGGAGTCTGGCCGCCAAAAATCAAGCAAAACTAAGTCAGGGCTCCGCAACGCGTTTTTAGCCAAAAACCGTGATGTAACGTACACGATTTCGGCTAAAATTTTGTAAAAAAAAACCGAAAAATCTTTCCTCAATTTTTGCCACAATTATCAGAAAAATATATATAATACAACCCCAAAAATATTGAAGAATTTTGCGAGCATCTAACATCGTTTTTCCTATTTTTTCTGAATTAATTTTTGATTAAATCGAAACATGATTCAGATGCTCGTTAAAACAAATCCTTAAAATTCAATGTGGCCGAGATTTGGTTAGATGGATATAGTTATTTCATGAACTCTGCGCGTCAAAAATCAAGCAAAACTGAGTCCAGGCTCCGGAACGCATTTTTAGCCAAAAACCGTGATGATTATTAGTACACGATTTCGGCAAAAATTTTACAAAAAATTACCCAAAAAGTTTTTCCTCAATTTTTGGCCTCAATACTCATAAAAATATTTATATAATTCAACACAAAAAAAGATTGAAGGGCTTTTCCATTTAATATTATTTTTCCATTTTTTTCTGAATTAATCTCTAGTTAAATAGAAATAGTTTATTAGTTGGGTGTTTTTGAAGCCTATCATGCTCTGTGTATGGTTTTACATTTATTTCTCTCTTTTTTTCTCTCCCATTTTTTCATTTCACAAGATTGGAAGAGTTTAAAGATTCCGCCACCAGATGCACGCTACAAAACAGAGTTATGTCTAGTATTAGTATTTAATCATTTAGGTATTAGACAGTTCTATGTTGGGAACGATTAGTTTAAAAGATTCTTGAAGGCTTGATCTATTCAGTTATGGTAGGAGGCAATAACTTAGGTTTTATATCTTTGACCTAAATAATCTCCATGCCTTAATAAAACTATAAAAACTCCTCTCTTCAGAATGGTCTACGCATTTCCTTTCTCTAAGGATTAATCTTTGTAGTTCCTATCTTATTCTATGGTATATATGAAATTGTTAATGGACATTTCCCAAAGTTTTTAACTTGGGACATTGATACCTAGGTCTTTGATCCTACAGTTCGATGTTCGTAATATAAATTTGTAAAAAGCTTTTTTCTTTTTCTTTTTAAATATCAAGCATAAAAGGAATTATTGCTTTATAAAACGGGTGGAAAATTGAAATGTAGTACTTAAATAAACCCCAGGAGTAGGCGCAAAATAAATATTTTTAATTCAAAAATAAATTAATACTCTCTTTTGTCCCAAATTGTAAATCCATATTCCGGTCAACAACACCAAAATTTGACCAATTATTTATAAGAAAATATATAAAATTTAATTTTAAAAAATTTGTTGGCAAGTTTGTAATTCAAAATTTATTTTAAAAATTATTTTGCTTTATATATTTTTATAAACAATAGTCAAAATTTAGTGTTAATTGATCAGAAAAGTACTTGTAATTTGAGACAGAGGGAATAAAAGACCAATAAGAAGTCACAATGTTGAAAAAGAAAATTTTCATATTACCCAATGTTATTTTAAAAAGAATAATAAAAAAGAAAGTTGGTAAATTGAAAAACGCTTGACATTCTATTTTTCATTTTAAAAAGATCACATGTGATATATGTCTGAAATATAAAATGCCTCAGAAGCCCGTAAAATGAGAATACTAGGGAAAAGGAGGTCATTTACCCTAACAATTAGTAGAGATCTGAAATCGGGTTATATTAATCATCTCATAAAACCATATCATATGTAATTTAGAGAGAGTATCATCATCAGACAAGATAACTTCTTTGACAGCTTCATCAAAGAGAAGACTCTTTGTTGGTATTTTGAGTGCTTCATGCCAAGATAACTATATTTCAACAATAGTGATGCGAAACACATTCCTTTACAAGGCTTGGAAACCAAAATTACAACCAATTTCACATTTAATAGTAATTCCTAATACATAGCATCTACTAATAAATTACACAATATACTAAATAGGAATGCCGCACCACTATTATATCCATATAATTACCTTGGAAACAACAAACAATCGGCTATGATATAAACAAACAATGCACACCATGAGCATCTCAAAATACCAATACTATTACATCTCCATCCAATCACAAACAGCAAACAATTTGGCAAATTTATTAAGATGGAGATGTCCCACACTCATCTTCTAAAGAGAATGAGTGAGGATTAGGACCATTACTAACCTAAGGTGGAAAACATGCATTCGTAAATGATAAAATTCATCAGAAACATAAACATAAACTAATATAAGCACATTAGAAAACTAAATGAAGCATCACAAACTGAAATACAAACAGACGAAACAAAACTAAACATATTTAAAATCAAAGCTTACCATTAAGAGACCAGCGCAAGCAATCTTTCCAACTCCTTGAGATATCCTGTTCCAAGTTCATTGCATTAGAACATCAACACTTTGAGCATGAAAACAAAGCAAGAATCCAAAAGCAATCTTATATAAGATCACTTACCCATATTCGGCTGGATATTTGCCACTTCAAATGGGGTCACGCAGCACATTCACATTTAACTTTCCCAATCGACATTGAACTTGCCTTAATTCACATCCAACTTTCCCAAATGACATTGAACTTGCCTTAATTCACATCCAAATGACATTGAACTTGCCTTAATCACATCCAAATGACATTGAACTTGCCTTAATTCACATCCAAATGACATTGAACTTGCCTTAATCACATCCAAATGACATTGAACTTGCCTTAATTCACATCCAAATGACATTGAACTTGCCTTAATTCACATCCAAATGACTTTGAACTTGCCTTAATCACATCCAACTTTCCCAAATGACATTGAACTTGCCTTAATTCACATTGGCCCTCAATGTAACCCCATTCGAAGTATTATTCACCAATAACCACAGGGATATGTCATGACAATAAGGCATTCCTTGCTGCCACAAGGATATGCTCAGCTCCAATGGGGAGACAACTGCAGAGGAGAAGAAACGTTATCTAGAAACCATCAGAGCAGAAAAAGGAAACTTACAACAAAAAAATCTGAAGGCAATACTAGCTGCCACAAGGATACGCTCAGATCCAATGGGGAGACAACTGCAGGAGAGAAGAAACACTATCAAGAAACCATCAGAGCAGAAAAAGCAAAATCAGAGCAAGCAAATCTATGCAATGGCAACATGATTCATAACAGTCAACAAATAGCAAAAAAAAATCACAGAGCACCCAGCACAACATTATACTAATTTAAATAAGAAAAGATTCTGTTTTTACAGGCCCAAAAAAAAGGAAAAAGACAATAGAGGATTAAGTGGCTGTAATATTCTGATTTGAGGGCAGCTGGGTTGCTTAGGATGATCCAGATGGTGAAAATGTGAAGGAGATCACAGAGGCTTTGGATTCGTCATTGCTGAATGCTCCTATTTGGATTTCAAACCAAAGCTTCCCTATTAAAACCTTCCACCACTGGAGGTGCTTGGATGGCGGCGGCACCCGCTCCTGGCATTACCCTGCATTGTATTCAAACTGAGTAAGATCTGATGTATCAGGTCTGAACAAAGCTGGATGCACATGAAATAGTGCAGGGCTTACCGTGCATGGTGAGACGACACGATATCTGCATACATCTGCAGTTGCAGTAATTGAACATAAATTCTGAACCTGCACACAGCTGCATGAGTGAGAAGAGACGAGATACAACGAAAACAGTTTTGATGCGCGAGTGAGAAGAGATGCAATATATCTATAAAGCCAGATCATTAAGAGAGACATACATGCGTGGCTCCAACTAAGCCCATAAGCAGGAGAAAGGCAATAGTAGTTACTTGAAGATCACTGCGTAGAAAAGGAAAAATACTTCTATTAAACAAAACTAACAAAAGGTTCCAACATTGAAACACATAAATCAGTGCAATTCTTGTTTTTACATGACCATAAGTTAAAGGTAGCTTCAAGAAACACTGCTTGAAGGTGGTTAAATGAAAGAGTTAATAGTTATCACAAAAGAGATTTTCACGAGGATTACATTAGACAGGGGTTAGATGAAAGCTAGTTATTTTATACCTGGATTAAACCGAAAATATTGTATCTCAGGGAACATAGGTAACAGTGTACTCAAAGCTTCTTCTACTCCATCCACAGAGCATGCACTCTCAATCAGCACTTGCCCTGTATCAACATAACGCCAACCACCTTTTCTTTCCTACAAAAGAAGAAATACTGGGGTAAATCTATGGCATGTAGAATGAACCATAAACCTAATAAGATCAGCAATGAAAAGATACCTTAAGAAAGTTAAAATCTCTAAATTTAATCCTCCAATAACTTATAATATCTGAATTGATTAGAAATGTATCGAACTTGGACATAATTCCCTGTTGTTCTACATGAATACCCATGTAAAATGGTGACACACAAAGAAGAAAGAAAAAACCCAAGTTACCTTTGTAGGTAAAGGAGCCACAACTAATTGAAACTAGACAGTCAATGTTTGTATCAGGCCACAAAATTTGTGCTTCTCTTAGGGTAAAGATACTTGGATTGTTTGCCACTGTAGCACCATCTTGCCAGCAGTATAAATCTATAGAAAAGGTAAAACAAATTAAAGGTTAAAAAGCTTAAATATTCTTAAACAAAAGTTTCTTTAAGCAAGAACAATAAGAATATCATCTGAGTAGATAATATCATCATTTCATATTGGAGTAACATGATTACAAGACACCTTCCACGTTAGGGACATTTGTATCGTTACAAAATTCAAATTCCCAAGAAACTAAAAAACCTGATAGACAAAATCCAAATTGAAAACTTTGGGAAACGTCCATTAATAATTTCATATATACCATAGAATAAGATAGGAATTACAAAGATTAATCCTTAGAAAAAGGAAATGAATAGACCATTCTGAAGAGAGGAGTTTTTATAGTTTTATTAAGGCATGGTGATTATTTAGGTCAAAGATATAAATCCTAAGTTATTGCCTCCTAACATAACTGATTAGATCAAGCCTTCAAGAATCTTTTAAACTAATCAAACCCAACATAGAACCGATCTAACACCTAAATGATTAGATAATTATTACCAGACATGCCTCTGGTTTGTAGCGTGTATCTGGTGGCAGAATCTTTAGACTCTTCCAATCTTGTGAACTGAAAAAGGGAGAACAAAAAAAAAAGATAAATAAATGTAAGACCATACACAAAGAGCATGATAGGCTTCAAAAACACCCAACCAAATGATTAAATATTATCGCCAGACATACCTCTGTTTAGTACCGTGTATCTGGTGGCGGAATCTTTAGACTCTTCCAATCTTGTGAACTGAAAAATGGGAGAACAAGCAAAAAGATAAATAAATGTAAAACCATAAACAAAGAGCATGATAGGCTTCAAAAACACTCAACTAAACTCTTTCAATTCATGTCATATAACAATAACTAAAGAGTGAGTAGGAACAAAAGCTATAGATAAAGTCTCTTTCCCTCTTTACTTAATCCTTCATAACTAAATAGAAAGTTCGGGACTAAATCAACACCCTAGCATTAATAATTTCATAATAAAACTCAAAACATGAAAAACATTCCCCACGATTCAAGCCATAAGAAAAAAAGTACGACCACGGAAAATATAAACAAAGATGTAGTCATAAATTGAGTAAAGAGCAGGAAAAAAAAAGAAAAGAAATGGAAAAGACCTTAAGTCGATAGCTTCTGATTGGACGGTCTTCTCGACCTCATCGACTACACTGGAGTCATTGCAGCTGAGTTATGTGTTTCGCCTGACACAGTATTATTGCTGTGGAAACTGCCGGAGGTTCCATTCACATAAAAGTTCTGCTGCTGCTGGATTTGAGGAGTCAAAGGATTTGTTTATCCAGCCAAACCAGAAGACTGGACGTAAACAGAACCAGAAGGGTTGTTACCATCTGAAAACATATCAAGAAGAATGAGGGGATTTTGCTGTGATGCTGTAGTTGTTTGTTGTGGTTCTCCCAAAGGAACAAGGGCCAGTGTGAATTACTTGCCTTTGGTGAACTGTAGTCATCACCACTAAGCAGGTCCAGTTTGGGATGACAGCTGCTGCAGGAGTTGAACCATTGGTTGCGGGAGAAGCAGGAAGCAATAACTGATTAAACGGTACAGAACTTGCATCAGTGCTTGAGGTGGATCTGCAAAGAAATCCTGTTAGTTTCAACCTCAAGCTACTAAAAAGCACATAAAACAGAACTTATCATTCTTCACATATTCTACCATTTCTTGTAGAAACACAAAAGCACCAATAACTATTCACCAAATCACTGTATAAGGTTTCAAAGAAGCCTAATTACCTCCCGACTGCTTGCTGCTATCCCCAGTATCAACTAGTGGACCATCCACATTCACAAGTTCTTTTGCAGGTTCAGGCTTAGGTTTTTCTGCTTGAGAAGAAGTTCCTGAAGATATTGCTTCATGCTTAGCTAGGACACGCTGCAAATCATCATTCAATGCTAAACCTTGACATAGCAATGACTCATCCCTACAAGACACAGAGAATCAAAGGTGATATGTGTTTTAAATGTGAAAACAGAAGATATTAGAAACACTATATATCCATGAATCTTAGAAAATAGGCATCAAATACTCGATTCAAATTTGAATTAAAGTCAAAGTAAACCATGAAGAGATTACATAAATTTTAGTTCTAATAGCATTAATCTTAAAGGAAAAGGCTTTCAATACATACCAGATTCAGGACATAAAAGCATCATCGCATAGCTCCACCTAATTGAAAATGGTAAGGATTTAGAAGTTAGATACCACAAGAAGATTTTTAGGCCTGATAAGCAGATATTAAAGAAAAAGGAAAATTTATAGCATCTGATCTAGTCACACTGCTGTATGCTGACAGAGAATAATGCTTACTGTGTTTATATCTAATTTTGCAGTTACAATTTGCTTTCCAGCAGGGACAAATTTATTCTGCATGATGAATAAATTTATTCTGCATGAATCCCACATCACCTGCAGAGAAGCCAATCAATGCAATTTTTATTTTTCTATTGCTAGATATCAAGCAGGCAGGTAAATTACCTATAGCCCAAGCTCTGGCAAGATTCAGACTGCCATTGATACGTCCTGCATGCATAAAACACCCAGCTTTCAAAATCCTTTCTTTCTCGGCCTCAAGATTAGGTTTGTGATCTCTAGACAGAAAGTAGGCCTACAAAAAGAAGGCATATACAGGCAAATCATCCACAGATAACTGAAAGTGATTAACAAACATACTCTCCACTTTGGTATCAAACTAAGAAATTAGCTAATTATGTCTCATTAATAGAATATTACCTGGATGCTTTCTAGATATTACACAATGAGAAAGTAGGCCTACTTTCTAGACAGAAAGTAGGCCTACAAAAAGAAGGCATATACAGGCAAATCATCCACAGATAACTGAAAGTGATTAACAAACATACTCTCCACTTTGGTATCAAACTAAGAAATTAGCTAATTATGTCTCATTAATAGAATATTACCTGGATGCTTTCTAGATATTACATAATGAGAATCACGAGCATTCAAGCTGACATTGACATATCTTGCATGCATAAAATCACCAGCTTTCAAAATCCTTTCTTCTTGGCTTCGAAATCAGGTTTGTGGTCTCTAGATAGATTTATAACTACAAAATGTAAGACATATAAGAACTTTTAGACTATTTATTCAGCAACATTATATATTCCCTGCAATGACAATTATGTGTCAAAAGAGTATTTATTATTATACTTAATAATAATCAATGGATTTATATTTGCGTTGGAGACGGGCTTTGAATCCGTTTCGTAGGTGAAGGAAAACAGAAATTGGGCCCAATCCCACTAGGAATAGGATTGGCCTTTCCTCCATCACTATATATAGGGCCTTCAAATTCTCGTAATCCTAAAGATTACGTGAATGACTAAGCTTGGATACCAAGTTTAAGTTTTCTTTCTTCTCTGCCGACTTAAAATCACTCTGAATTCGTGGCTCTTTTTTCTTTAGGGTTCTTATAGCCGCCAATTTACCAGTTTTTTCGTGGCTCTTTTTTCTTTATAGGTTCTTATAGCCGCCAATTTACCAGTTTTTTTTTATCGATACAACCATGGTGGGATTCAAATCAAGGGTTGAGAAACGGAAACAGGAAGAATTAGAAGAAGCTCGAAAAGCCGGACTCGAACCGGCCGAAGTCGACGAGGATGGCAAAGAGATTAATCCTCATATTCCTCAGTATATGGTACAAGCACCCTGGTATATCAATCCCGCAGGACCCAGTTTAAAGCATCAAAAGAACTGGAAATCCGATCCCAATTACACCAAATCTTGGTACGATAGAGGAGCAAAAACATACCAGGCAAATAAGTATCGGAAGGGTGCCTGCGAAAACTGTGGAGCCATGACTCATAATGCCAAGTCATGCATGGAGAGGCCTCGTCAAAGGGGTGCAAAATTGACCAACAAGAACATCGCACCTGATGAAAAGATTGAGGTTTTTGAATTGGATTATGAAGGAAAGCGGGATCGGGCCAATGGGTTTGATCCAGCTGCACATATGGCGCTTGTTATGGCGAGGGAAGAGGCAAGAGAAGAGGCTAGAAGGAATTATAAGAAAGAAAATCAGCTTAAAATACTGGAAGTTGACGAAGCTAAAGTCGAGGAGAGCAAACAAATGGATTTTGGCAAGGTGGAGAAGCGTGTTCGTACTACCGGCGGAGGGAGCACCGGCACGGTGAGAAATCTGCGTATTAGGGAAGATGTGGCAAAATATCTGTTGAATCTTGATCCGAATTCTGCATATTATGACCCCAAGACTCGATCCATGCGTGAAGATCCATTGCCAGATGCTGACCCTAATGAAAAGTTTTATGGCGGTGATAACCAATGTAGTGTGAGTGGGCAAGCTTTGGAGTTCAAGCAGCTTAATGTTCATGCATGGGAAGCATTTGAAAAGGGTGAAGATGTTCATATGCAAGCTGCTCCTTCTCAAGCTGAACTCCTTTTCAGAAATTTTAAGGTTAGTAAGGAGAAATTGAAGTCAAAGACTAAGGATTTGATCATGGAGAAGTATGGGAATGTAGCAAGTGAAGAAGAGATGCCAAAGGAGCTTTTGCTAGGACAAAGTGAGAGACAAGTGGAATATGATCGTGCTGGTAGAGTCATAAAAGGATTGATGGAAATATTGATTCCGAAAAGCAAGTATGAAGAAGATGTTTTCATGAATAACCACACAAGTGTTTGGGGCTCATGGTGGAATATTGATGCTCATCAATGGGGATATCAATGTTGTAAACAAGTGATTCGGAATAGTTACTGCACTGGTTTGGCTGGCATTGAGGCTTCAGAAGCAGCAATAGACTTGATGAAGGCTAACATTGCCCGTAAAGCAACTTCAGAAGAATCCCCTGCTCCTGGACAGGGAAAACAACTTGCTACTTGGGGAACTGATGTTCCTGATGATTTGGTTCTTGATGAAAAGCTTCTTTCAATGGCTCTTAAGAAGGAGGACGAAAGGAGGAGAGAGGAGAAGGATGAAAGGAAACGCAAGTTTAATGTCAGTTGGAATGATGAGGTTACTGCTGAGGATATGGAGGCATATCGGGTTAGAAAGATACACCATGATGACCCCATGAAAGATTTTATAAGCTGATTGTAAAACTTGTATAATATAATGAATAATAACCTTTTGCTTTCATGATGTGAATTGCGCCTGATTAATTGGGGCAGTCCAGTCCATTTTATCCATTATAAAAATTCCTGTTAACAAAAAAATAAAAGGATTTCAGTGACTCAAATTGTTGTAAATGTTGCCAAAGCCCAATGAAATCTTCTCAGAAATCATACCAAGGATATAATTCAAAATAAGCAAGTTTAAATTCAACCAGATTTCAAAGGGAGAGCAAAGACATTAGGAGATGCTATATTTCATATCACTTACAGGAGGTGTTGCACCATAAGCACCCGCATAAGCTGGATTCAAACCTGCTGCTTCTCGATGCTCTTTTCATATTTTCCCTCCTATATTTTGGAAAAATTCAAATCTTAAGAGAAGTAAACGGAAAAGAACTACAGAGAAAATAATAAGCAAGAAGTGAAAGAAAGAGGGAGAACTAATGCACATGCTTAACATTATGCTTAATATTAGAAGATATTTACTACTAAGATAAACCATCTTGAGTTTTCAAATCTTAAAAGAAGTAAACAAAACACACACACACACACACACACAAAAAACTACGGAGAAAATAATAAGCAAGAAGTGAAAGAAAGAGGGAGAACTTATGCACATGCTTAATATTATGCTTAATATTAGAAGATATTACTACTAAGATAAACCATCTTGAGTTTTACTCCGCCTATATGTACAGTGAAAGTACTTCCTCTTGAACAAATGAGTTTAGGTACATTTTGTGGTAAAGCAGAGAAGTCTTACCATTAAGTTCAGGTGCATTTTTCAAAGCAATTGCCACGGAGGTGAGTGGTGGCAGCATCCTTCTATCATATAGATGAGAAAAGCATCACTGCAAGCATCAAAGACAAGATTAGTGGAGAAGATAAAGAAATAAAAAGTTCAGGACAGGGACTATCAGCCACATACTTCCCACCAACAAGGAGCAAGTGAGGTCTAGTAGAACTGATATCACAAGATTTTAGGGCAAGAGTGTGTCTAGGAGGATCAGCTAGCGACCTCTTTGCCCCACAACGCAAGTCAAGCGGCAAAAAAGGAAATAAAAGAACCATTTACAATTGTGGGGAACAGTTGAATACAATGCAACTAAGATAACGACCATAAAAAATGTGTTAAACTAACTCATCATGGCAATGCTACGATGGCAATCTTTGAAATCTCAACTGAAAAGAAAAATGGTACATGAAACTGAACATTTCCAACAAGAACCAAAGCTACACCAATAACCAAATGACCTTGAGATGATTATCCATTGACCAAGAAAAATCAAGGAGTATCATTCTTCACAAGGATTAAGGCCTTCTCGTACTGTCTAGAGTCCTGGGGAATACAATGAGTCAATGACAACCTTACGAGTATATCATAAAGACTAGATTCACAAAGAAAAACTCAATCCAAGTCCAAAAGGATCCAGGTTTCTGTAGGTTTCTAGACACTACAAAGGGTGAAATGAATGTTGGTAAGTTCCCAATTCAAACAAGAAAAATGAATTTCTATCAACCAAGAGGAACATATAATGTTATACATCAAATAGAAGTCTTCAATGCTACATGGGATCTAAAGAGAAGGAAACCAGAGTCACATGACAACATCAGCAATGTACTACAACATGAATAAAAGTCAAAAATAGACAACCTTTGTTTGGAACAAGCATTCCATAGAAATACATTTGCAACCAACATTCCACACTGAATATGTAATACTATAGCTTCAACAAACAAAGTTGTTATATTTTTCTAGACTTACATCTATAACAAAGAGATGAAGAAAAGGAAAATCCATATCATGTAATGTAAGTCTCACAAAGACATTGCGACACTCTTGATGAGAAGATCCAGCTGGAGGACAAGAAGTGCCCTCCCGGAAGTCATGCTGTCTAAGAGTTCCGTCTTCACTTGCACTCCAGACCACATTGGGGTTTCCAACTTCAACCTGAAAACGCAAACCAGGTCAACACCAGTTCCAATTTTCGTTGGCCAACTATATTATCACCCCATTTACAGGAATTTATGCAATAAATCTACCGCTAGTTCTTTAACCCTTCTTGTGTGACATTGATACTGGGCTGATAGAGTAATAGCACCATCATTGAGCCCCCTCCCACTTAAGCGAGACAAATTAAATAAACGAACCTACAAAAAATATAAGCTGTCCAAGTTACTAATGATACCTAATTGCGATGTAGTAAGAATCCACCATAAAACCTCGTTTACCATGGTATGAAAAATTACCTCAGTGTCACCAGCTCCAGAGACCACGTACGAGCTCATCAGAAGTTTCAGGAACAAACTTTGTACAGAATATATTTGCCAAATGCCGTCTCTACAGAATGCAAAAGCTTTCGACCAGAGTAGCTCCAAATATTAATCTGCAAAAATTAACTCATTAATAAATTGGACATCCAGAATAAATATCGCATATTTTCATAATAACAGTACCCATCAAACACCATTCTTCACACACCGTTATCAACTTATGACATGTTCCAACAAGTTTACCAACTAGAAGACCCTAGACCAACAATACGTCTTATTTCTTGTATTCCAAACTACAAAGCATGAAAATATTTCTCTTCAATGTTTTTCGACCATGATAAGTTCAATGAGAGGCCAACCATTCCTTACGCAGAAATAGATAAGTTCTAAATATTGACTATAAAATCTCTCAGATGATATATAAAGTATTTATAAGCATCAAAAACAGACAAATAGCACCGCCAAGAAATCCCGATTCAGAAGGATTAGTAAAAGACCTAAGACTTCACAAACACTTAACAAACTACAATTTCGAATGTCCTAATATGCCTTAAAAAAGGAAGAAGAAGAAGAAGAAGAGAGAGAGAGCGGCCTTTAAAAACAATGGGACAAGTAGAAGTTCAAAAGCAATCAACACTCATATAACTACAAAAGTTCCAATAACAAAAATCATCATAATGCTGCATTGGCAAAAAAAGGTCAGCCAAGAATTTCATTATACATAACAGCCATTTTCATGCTACCTATTACATTTTACTGAGTCTATTTGCAAACAAACATAGATGCCTCATACCCATGCATCATCAGATCCAGAAATCAATAGTGAGCCGCTTGAATTCCAAGCCACAGCATTTACACAATCTTGATGCCCCTGTTGAGATAAAGACGTGGTATGATGATTTTATAAAGATTATTTAAGAACAAGAAACATAGATACTTTAAAGTACCCTAGACATGGCAAATACAGGAGTTTAAACAATCAACAGCCCTAAAATATCATAACCTTTGACGCATCCTGAGATAAAGTTGCATTGTTTTTTTTAGTTACAAATGCATCAACGTAAAAGAAAAGATACATGTTACTGATTACAGCTTTCCAAATGCAAATATAACTTAAAAGTTGAAATAACCTCCAATTCTTGTTCCAGTGAAAGCCTCCCTCCGAAGAATGCATTTGCAAACCGTGATCAACATCCTACACAAAAACCAGGAAAACAAAAAGGGCATTAGATAGAGCACGGTCCCATTGTATGTCACAAAATGACAAAAAGAAAGGATTCCATTTACAGTCTAAACCGTACAAATTTCCCTATCAACCAAAGAAAAAAAAAAACGAATATGTAACCGATGAGGCGAAACTGATGAAGATAGAACATTATTCAGTTAAATTATCAGCAAAATTCAGGTGAATATACAAGGAAAGAAGAAAGAATTTAGCTCCAGAACTTCAATTTTCTTAAACAAAATTTCAACAATAGACATTATATTCCAGAAATTCAGCAGCATTCACTCAAATTCTCAATTACGTATCCGATAAACTCAACAATTTATCTTTAATCCAGCAATTCCTCAGAGCTTGCAAACCGGGACAAGATTTAATATTTACAAAAAAAGAAGGGCATGCAATATCAAACTAAGTGAAATTTGAAAAAAGAGATGAGGAATAAAGGAATTGCCTTAAGAAAAGAGCGAAGCATTACGTGACGAATTTCGATGTGCCTGTTCTTGAGTAGATTGTGAACGTTGGCGTCGTGGAAGGGCCACTCCACCGTCGTTAATTATCCAAAAAGAGGAAACGAAAAACTGAGAATCGAAAAACCTAGTTCCGATCGGCAAAGACGCTGGTAATCGTCGAAGATCAAAGCGGTTTTAAATGCGGAAAACAATTTCTAGCGTTTTCAGTAGAGCCAGCACGGGTTTTGTTGGGGAAAAATGAATAATTACTATTTAATTAATTAATTAAACCAAGCTATTAAGGATCTTTTTGTTACTAAACTGTGCTGTGCTGACACGAAGGCGAATGATGAAATGAAACTAAAAAAGAAAAGTAGAAATGAAAAGCGGGGTTTTTGTTTGGTGAGAGGAGGAGTATGTTAAGATTGTTGCGTGAGATTTAAGCACCGTTGATTCTGGGTTTAACGGTTGATAGAATGGGGGGGGAATGCTCGGTGCTTATAGACTATAGTAGATTGATTTTGTGCGAGTTGGGGTGGCGGTTTACTGATATTGGGCCAATGATAATTGGGCCTCAAGCCCTCTATCTCCACTCGGACCACTCCCAAACTAAAACAAACCCATATAAGCCATTGACCCAATAGTGCCTGTTTCAGATCCTTTCATTTACTTATAAAATAATAAACTTGGAAATTGTCAATTTGATTTGATGAAAAAAAAAAAAGCTTCCTTTATTAGAGTAGTGTGGGAAGAAATTCACTTTTTTGGTCTTTTATATATCATTCCCCATATGTGCATAGCAGTGTAATGGTCTGATGTGGCCCAATTTAATGGTAGGATGAACTGCTTTTTTTCACCGAAGGTAAATGTTATACTAGCTAGAAGTAGTTTCTATTTTAACCGACTGTACCTCCCCACTGAAACAAAATGAGCCATAGGCCCTTGTGGTAGGTGATTAAGTCCAAAAAGAGTACAATGGATTCATAAATTTTCAAAAGGATTAACTTTTTGTTAAAGAAAAAACTCTAAATATTCAATTTGGTGCCAAACATGTTCGAAATTGCCTAATTCATGATCGAATCTTCTAATCTGATAATTAAGGCCAGACTTTGCAAATTGGGTATAATTTTCCACTCTATCTTGCAGTTTTACATTTTATTGTACGTCTAATTATAAAAAATACATAATATCTAGTCTCATAAGAATATAGATATCTCTAAGATCTAGATAGTTGTGACAAAGTTTCTATATAGTTAAAAGTAAAAATTAAAAGATATAAATAAATAATGTACTTTGAAAGATACCACATCATGTGGCCAAAACAAAAAAAAGATAGCACATCAAAACAGTTGTAAAAATGCATGTATATGTATATATATGATATATGAGATGAACCAGTTGACTCAATTTTCCTTTCTTGTTCAAAGTATTTTGAATATGCGTTTACTTGTCAACCAAGATCGCCTAATAATGGAAATTAGATGAAATTGACAAATTGCTCATGTTGGTAACAGCTAATTTTAGAAGGTAATCTTTTTGTATCACAACCATTGAGCAGATTAACAAGTCTGTGATGATAAGCTATGTACATGATCAAGATAGGAAAAAAAAAAGTGATGCGCTTGGACCCTATTTATACTCAAAACTAGATCTGTTCATGGGTCGGACCGGGCCGGGTTCGGGCCGGGCCTAGCCTTGAGATTAAGGTCATTAGTGTTGCCCAAGCCCGGTCCATTTATAAAACGGGCCTCAAATTTTTGTTCAAACCCGGCCCATTTATCAAATACTTAGACCAAGGCCCGTCTAAAAGCCCGTTTAATATTTTTTAATAATTAATTTAAGAATTAAATTATATTAATTAATTATATAAATATAATTGTAAATATAAAATATGATATATACTACCTATAACATACTATTCTTATTGATAATAAGATTTTCTACATATATTATTCATGTTTTTCTTATTTAATATACGGTGTACGTATAATTTATATTTAATATATATTATATATCAACAAATAAAATATAAAAACAAGCATATTTCCTTAATCGGGTCGAGCTCGGGCCGAGCTTGGATTTTTGCTCTTATACCCAAGCGCGGCCCATTTAATAAACGGGCTTGATATTTTTGTTCAAGCCCATCCAATGGGCTTGAAATTCTTGTCCAAACCCTTTAAAATATTGGACGAGCTTATGGGCTTGGGCGGATAGCCCGGCCCTTGAACAGCTCTACTCAAAACTCTAGGGCCATTCACTCATAGCTAGCAATTAGCAGATTATATATTCGAAAAAAAGCATTTGAGAGAAATGGAACATATTGGATTGTTCAAATTAGTTACTTTTTTCATGGGATTTCAACTCTTTAACAAAATAAAATGTTTGGGTGGAAATGATTTTGCATTCCAAGCGAGCAAGCAGGTCCAAAAAGGCGACCGTTGTTTATGGCGGAGGATCATAGAAGGCTTCTCTAACATGTAGTTTCCACAAGCATACATACGCTCATACATTAATTATTCAAAATTTAAGTGCTTTTTAGACTCTTTTTCTTGCTCTGCAAATTGCCTTTTATAAATGTTGAACATAACTCTAAAAATAAATAATGTATGTATGTTTTTCTTTCTAGGTGGAAGCAGGTAACATGCGTTGCAAGTGCAGAAAAACTGGAAGCAGAACATTGTGGTTGGATCTTTTATTTTAGTCTCAATTATTTAGCTAATTGCTCAAATAAGGTCCTAACGCTTATCAAAATGCTTAAATAAGGGTCTGATCTTTTAATTTGGCCAAATAGAGGCTTAATGTTATTGAAAATGCTCAAATAAGGACCCCATCTTTTAATTTGGTCAAATAAGGGCCCAATGTTTGCCAAAATGCTCAAATAAGGGCCTGACATCAGTTTGGATGACACGTGAAAATTTTCGATGACAGGCCCTTATTTGAGCATTTTGGCAAACATTGGGCCCTTATTTGACCAAATTAAAAGATCGGGCCCTTATTTGAGCATTTTGACAAATGTTAGGCCCTTATTTGGCCAAATTAAAAGATTTGGCCCTTATTTGAGCATTTTGGTAAACGTTAGGCCCTTATTTGAGCAATTAGCCCAATTATTTTTATTATTCCTTCTTAACATAGTACATACCTCAAGTTTGATCATTTGGAACAATGATCCGCCATATTGGAGGATTTAAAAGCTGTGATTATTCACTCAGACCATCAATTTACACTTGTCTAAGAGCATGGCCGTTGCCACATAATTAGTAAAAGACAGATTACATCATGTTGCCAAGAAAGTCACAGGGAAGGTTCAAATTTTTGGTTTCTTCATTCTACGTAAACAGCTAACGGAACAGGGCAAGCAAGAGTGGACTGGTTCCAATGGGTTTCTTTGGCTTATTGTATATATTGACCGTAATTAGCTAAGCTCTCCATTCTTTCTATCTTTCTTCCACCCTAATCTCTCGCATGAAATTGACCTATCACCTATCTTATACGGCTTTAAATTTAAACCAATATGGAATTTATGTTGAGTACACTAATTTATCCTATTAATTCCTGAATATGTTATTATAATTAAGGTTGCTAATAGATAATTATTGAGTAGTATATTCTTTATTTCTTTTTTTAATCAAGTAGAGTATTGTATATGATCAAAAGCTTCACCGCCCATGTAATTAAATTTTAGACTTGCAATTATAGGTAGCCTTGGCAAAACTATAATGCAAATCTCTATAACCCAGCAAGGAATTCAAAACCTACCAACGGAAGGTGACATCATGTCTAAAACAACTTGCAAATTAACACATTGGTGATTATGGCTGACATATATATATAAGCTTTTCCAAGAACATGATGACGATCGAGAACCTTAACATCTTCAAAACTGACCAAAATTTTGGTCATGGCTGACATATAGACCTTACTAGCATTGAAGCCAACGCCATGGGGAATCTTTAGTTTGATCAGTTCAAAACATGAGTAGATCAATTCCCATTTCAGTTTTAGCATTAGCACTGTCAAAATTAGTTTTGCCTTAATTAAGTTCTCAAGGATCATTAAAGACTAATTAAACTCAAGTGCCCCCTTCGGCGTGAGAAACACATCAATTAAAGGACATTGTTTATGTAGAATATAGAATCTTGCAACTTGGAGTCTAAAAAGATCTCTCAATGAGTAATTGATTCTCTCGGAATGCTCATATTGCACCAAAAAGATTGCATGAGAATCCGAGAAGTAGTAATAAATATTAATTCCATCCAATTGGGGATTTTTAATAGCCGCACGCACTGAATTTCATAAGCTGAAAGAATAGAAAAATGTTACCCAATATAGAAAGGTATAGCGTATGAATATGATCAATTACAAACAGACAACTTTAGTAGATTAGAGCAGAGATCAGATCGTGGCGCCGGTGAGTTTATTTCTTACATTTTTGCAACTTGCAACTTTGCAACCGATCTGTTTCTGTTAGAATCACGCAATGACACCACATGGAATCTGGTAAATACAACCGATCTCTCTAAGATATTTATGGATTCTCATCAAAATGTCATGTTTTCTGTCTGAACTTTTTATGATGGAATTTGACTAGTAGGTAAAAGAAAAGTAAAAAACCCTTCTTCCCTAAGAAACCGCAAAGGGAAAACCTACGTAGCAAGGCCTCATTGGCTTAAAAAAGAGACTTAACCGAGCTGCCGCCCAAGACTCCCCTGCTTTTTATCCAAGTCCCAAAGGACTCGGGCTTGCCATTTTGCTATGTCATAATTTTCTAGTGACTAACAATGACCCACGAGGGCTGTCTTCTGCCTTCTAAACTCCTATTTCTAATGAGTAATGAATCTTTCTCTCTCATATGCATTGATTAACCTTTTTCCTTTTTCTCTTTTTTAACTTTATTTTTTCACCGCCAATAATGTTCCACCCTTGAGCATTAAAAAAACCATTCATTCATTCCCCATTGTCTTTATAAACTCCGAAGCTCTTTCCCCTTTTCTTCATCAAATCACTTTCCTCAAGACCTTCCTCTCGAAGAAACATGGCAACCCTTTTCAAATCTCCCATGGCCATAACCATTTCCATTCTTCTTTTCTTCTTCTTCTTCACGTTAGCTTCGGCTAGCGATCACATATCCATGGTTACCAATTTAAACCAAAACCAGCCATCATCAAGAAGCGATGATGAAGTTAGGAGCTTGTACAAATCTTGGCAGCTAAAACATGGGAAAGTTTACAACGCAATTGGAGAGGAAGAGAAGAGGTTCGAGATTTTTAAGGATAACTTGAAATTCATCGACGAACATAATAATAACTCGAAGAACAGGACATACAAGCTTGGGTTGAACAAGTTTGCTGATATAACTAACCAAGAGTACCGTGCCATGTTTTTGGGCACGAGGAGTGACCCTAGGCGTCGTGTCATGAAGTCTAAGAACCCAAGCCAACGTTATGCTTTCCGTGCCAGCGACAACTTGCCGGATTCCGTTGACTGGAGGGCAAACGGAGCTGTTAGTCCGGTCAAGGATCAAGGATATTGCGGTAAGTGAATTTCATTTAATTCATGCAAAGAGTCTTTCTTTCTTCTTTTAGTAATACTTTTTTTGGTAGAAATTGAAAGATGATGGTAACAGATGATTCTTAATTGACCAAACTGTCCTAATTTAAGATTTAAGACCATATTAGATATTTAGATTGCTTGTAATATAAGGCTTTTAGGCAATTTCACGGTTAATTAATCTTTTTTCTGGTTTTTTTTTTCTTTTAATTAATTTCTTGTAATTTGTCAAAAAAAAAATCCGGACTATGATTTTGAGAGAATGGTAGTTAATAGTTATGAGTCATGACTTGCCGTTTTTTTTATGACTTGCCGTTTTTAAATATGAAGAAAAATATGGAATGGTAGTTTGGTAGTTGGGGCTTTGTGTGCGTAAAAATTAGATTTTCCAAATTTTAAAATATTTAAATATTATTTGGCCAAAAACTATTAAAATAATAAATTAAAAAATAAATTGATTAATAAAAACCTACCCATCAAGTAAGCTGGGCTAGCCCAAGGTCCAAGTCTGATTTGCCAAGCCCAAATATAGCCTCAAGGCGGTCCAAAATCATAGCTAACCAAAATCAAAGCTAATGTTAGTTCTTTTGACTTGATTGAAAAAACAGGGAGTTGCTGGGCGTTTTCAACAATTGCAGCAGTAGAAGGCATAAACCAGATTGTCACCGGTGAATTAATCTCTCTATCAGAACAAGAACTCGTAGATTGTGACCGATCCTACGACGCCGGCTGCAACGGAGGTTTAATGGACTATGCATTCCAATTCATTATTGACAATGGTGGCATTGACTCTGAAGAAGACTACCCTTACCTTGGCCTTGACAACCAGTGTGATCCAACAAGGGTCAGTTCCCAAATGTCAAATTTCAGTTGTTTTTAATTTTCATGTTATGGATTTTGATGAATTCTTGATGTTGGATTTTTAACAGAAGAATGCTAAGGTTGTTACCATTGATGGGTACGAAGATGTTATTCCATTTGATGAAATGTCTTTGAAAAAGGCCGTGGCACATCAGCCTGTGAGTGTTGCCATTGAAGCTGGTGGCCGAGCCTTCCAACTCTACGAATCGGTAAGCTTTCCAACTTCCAATCCACTGTAAACTTAATTACAGTCTTTGAAATGAAATTGGAATGCTTTATTGACTCATTTTTCATTGTTTTGAACATTAATTTCCAGGGAGTTTTCACTGGGTTATGTGGAACAGCTTTAGATCATGGTGTGGTTACTGTTGGATACGGCACCGAGAATGGCGTGGACTACTGGCTTGTGAGGAACTCATGGGGCAGTAGCTGGGGTGAAGGTGGATACATAAAGATGGAGCGTAATGCTAATGTCTATACCGGAAGGTGTGGCATTGCCATGGAAGCTTCATATCCTATTAAGAATGGGGCAAATCCCATTAAACCTAACTTGAGCAATGAAAGCACTGTAAAAATCAGCAGTGCTTGAAAATTTCTAATTTGCTGCAATTTGCAGTTCTTGGAAGTTTAAAGTATTTTCTCAGCTGCTGTTCTAGGCCATTGGAGACTACAAGGAGTGATGAATGGAGCCAAATGATCCAAGTTTGGTGTGGAAATTTGCCTTTCCAATTTCCATTGCTTGTTGGTCTAAGTTTATCCTTAGCAGTAAGGCCATTTATGTTGTTTGGATTTTATAATTGTTGTAAATAGTATAATTTACATTCATCAAAACAGCAGCAACTGGGAAACTGGTATTTGTTCTGATTATCGATTAATGCAATTTTAATTCAAAGTATTTTTTCTTTATCTTGTGAGAAACTTCTCTTTTGCAGTTTGATTAAGTAAAAACATAAATAAATGGAAGAAGATCTAAGGGGCCTTATCCATTTTGTCTTTTTGTTTCCTAGTACCTTAATTTATACAAAACTTACTAATTTAATACTTTTTGGAGATTTTAAGTGGACAAAAAGCTATTCCTATGCAACAAAAGAAGACCATTCCCAAACCCTCCATTGACATTAATACAAACACTTGATAGAAAGAAAGAAACTAAAACTTTCTTGTTTACTTTCATAATTTACACCTTTTTAGGAGAAAGCAATCCATTTGTAGGAACCCAAAACAATAAGAAAGCCACAAAACAAAAAGCAATTTCCTTCCTTTTTTCATTGCCATTGAAGATTTGAACTACAATTCAGTATTCACAAAGAAGCAGAGGCAGTTGCCAAAGCTAAGCTTTGTGTTCCTCCAATCCAATCCAAGTTTGGTGTGAAAATTTGCCTTTTCAATTTCCATTGCTTGTTGGCAGTAGGGCAGGGCTATTCATGTTGTTTGGATTTTATCATTGTTGTAAATAGTACTATAATTTACATTCATCAAAACAGCAGCAAGCAGCTGGGAAACTGGGTACTGTTCTGACTTCTGATTATTGATTAATGCAATTTCAATTCAAAGTGTTTTTTATCTTTATATATTTTGTGAGAAACTTCACTTTTGCAGTTTGATTAAGTAACATCTTATCTTTATCCATTTTTGTCCTTTTCTTTCCTAGTACCTTATAATTTATGTTAAGGGATTCACATGTGAGGGAACATCTCACATCATGAAGAGATGGGTTCTTGGAGTAGCTTATATACATGAAGGACCCAAGAAACCATTAGTCTAGGCTTTTGGGTTCAGGTTGGTGTCCGACATGTATATGGGCTACTCGGTGGGTCTTGTTGGAGCAAACAGGACCCCGAGTTCCTCTCCCAACAAGTGGTATCAGAGCTTGGTTAGACTCGATCAGTGCGGCCCATGAGCACGGTGAGCCTGGTGTGACCATCCAGGGGCGTGCAATTATGGAGTGTTGGGCCCTCGCACTCCACGTATTAAGTATTGGATGGCCGGTAATTGGCTTGAGACTTAACGGATTGGGCCGCACGGGGGAGAGATGAGGACTCACAAGTGAATCGGGGGAGATTGTTAAGGGATTCACATGTGAGGGAACATCTCACATCATGAAGAGATGGGTTCTTGGAGTAGCTTATATACATGAAGGACCCAAGAAACCATTAGTCTAGGCTTTTGGGTTCAGGTTGGTGTCCGACATGTATATGGGCTACTCGGTGGGTCTTGTTGGAGCAAACAGGACCCCGAGTTCCTCTCCCAACAATTTATACAAAACTTAATTAATTATAAATTCAAATTGCTTGGTATATGAATGTGTTTTCATATTCATCTATACCCTGTTTTCCAAGGACATGTGCTTGTCTCAGAGCATTTAACATTTAACAATGTTTCTAGTTAAATTTCACATTGGTACGAGTGGTGTTATTTTAAATTACCATCGATGTGCATAAATGGAAGATCTAAGGGAGGGTAGTACTATTACTATTACTACCCATTTCTTCTTCTTCCTTTGTGATTTTTTTTTCTTTCCTACCAAACATAAATTACTACCTACTCGTACTATAATTTACATTCAAATTGCTTGGGTGTGATTTTCTAGTCATACCCTGTTTCTCAAAGACATGTGCTTGTCTTAGAACATTTAATGATATGTTCAGTTTCACCTTGGTACGAGTGTGATTTTGTTTTAAATTACCATTATGCATAGTTTTACTTCTTTCTAATTTAATCCGAAATGGTCAACACTTAAAAGTCAAGTCATATTTTATACTTAATCTTCATCGATCCTTATGAAGTTTCCAGCTTGCTCATCTCCCACATCCGGCATCATCACATGACCCAAACTGTTATTCTAAGCTTTAGTTACAGTATTGGCTTAAAGATAAGTAAATCATTACACTATTTAACAATTGTCTGCATTTAATGAGTCAATGCAAGTTTCAAAAGTTTCCCTACTTAAAGGAAGGCATATACATAATAATTTTCAACCCAAATCATTTCCGGAATTGCATTTTGAGTTTTTGTCAATTAGTATTACAATATGGTAGCTGTTTACGATGAAAAAACAGAGGCATATCCTTTCAACAAAGAGCTCTTGGCTGGGTACCTAATCACCCTCAAACTCAGAGAAACAGTGGAATCTGGAATTTCTCGATCATCTAGCAAAAGAAAATCTTTCGAGGCATCCGAAGAATCTAATCAGCAACTGCATAGACAGCAGCATTTACCTCTGCAATTCTTTACAATCAATGAAGATGGTGAAAATCGTGAAGAGGCCGTTCCACCAGTGACTGATCAGTGGATTATATCCATTAAAGAAAAGCTTGAGCAAGCTCGCCATGACCATGCAGCTGGTTCATGGGCAAAGTTGAGTATCTATAGAGTTCCTCACTACTTAAGAGAAGGCGATACAAAAGCTTACATTCCCCAGATTGTCTCCCTCGGACCTTACCACCATGGCAAGAGACGCCTCCGCCTAATGGATCCCCACAAATGGCGTTCCCTCCACCGTGTCCTGCAGCGAACTAACCATGGAATTCAGCTGTATCTTGACTCAATGAAGGCGCTGGAAGCAAAAGTTCGTGCTTGTTACGAAGGAATCATCACTACTCTTAGCAGCAACGAGTTCGTCGAAATGTTGGTTCTTGATGGTTGCTTTATACTCGAGCTCTTTCAAGGGGCTGCAGTAGGATTCGAACGCCTTGGCTATGCTAGAAATGATCCTGTTTTTGCAATGCGTGGCTCGATGCATGCTATTCATAGAGACATGATTATGTTAGAGAATCAACTACCACTCTTTGTTCTTGATAGGCTTCTGGGAATTCAACTTGATGAGCCTGATCAGAAGGGAAAAGTTGCCAAATTAGCAATCAGCTTCTTCGACCCTTTAATGCCAACGGATGTTCCATTAACAACTTTTGACCCTTTTTCCAATCTGGGTGGCCTTCATTGCCTTGATGTTTTCAGAAGTCGTCTCCTTCGTTTTGGCCCCAAACCAGTACCCAGAATCAAGCTTGAAAAAAGGTCAAATAATGCTACCATTGTAGCTGATAAACGAAGACAACAACTCATTCATTGTGTTTCACAACTCAGAGAGGCTGGCATCAAGTTCAAGAAAAGCAAGACTGATCTTTTCTGGGACATCAAGTTTAAGAAAGGGATTCTTCATATTCCTCGCCTTCTGATTCATGATGGAACGAAATCGCTTTTCCTCAATCTGATTTCGTTTGAGCAGTGTCATCTCGATTGCAGCAATGAAATCACTTCATATGTGATATTCATGGATAATTTGATCAATTCCGAAAGAGATGTGGCGTATCTCCATTACTATGGTATTATAGAGCATTGGCTTGGGAGTGATGCAGAAGTAGCTGATCTTTTCAACCGGCTTTGTCAAGAAGTTGTGTTTGATATCAATGACAGTTATCTTTCCAATTTGTCTCAAGATGTCAACAGATATTATAATCGTAGTTGGAACGCTTACCGTGCAGATTTGAAACACAGATACTTCTACAATCCTTGGGCCATCTTTTCATTATTTGCCGCTGGTTTCTTGCTGCTGCTTACTTTGGCTCAGACCTTTTACACAGTTTATGCATACTACAGACCAAGTTCGTGAAGGGCTCTTAACCTCTCTGTTTCATTCGAAGAAAAATGCTTTTCCTTAACACCAATGATTTCTTTGTTTTCTATTCATTTCTTCACTTATTGTGATAAGACTCAAGAGGCAAATTATGATTTATTTTAGTAGAAGTCTTTGTATTTGATCGAGATTTTCTCGCTGTAATAAAAATATTATTCCTAGTAGGACAACGACGCATAAAAATTCTCTCCCCCCATTTTTTTGCCCCACGGTGCTCTATCCACCAAATAATGACACGTGTCATTTTTCACTTTTTAATATTATTCCTCGTTTGCTTGGTTAAATTAAATTTTATATTTTCATTCTAAAACCCTATGAGGAATGTATTAAAATTTAGGACTAACCCTTATATATAAGTATTTGTTGTTAATTTGGGGCTAAACCTGGTTTTAATTGGGATTTTTACTATTTGTTAAAAATTGAAAACAAACAAGGTATAATACTAGGGACAAGTGGCATAATTTGATGGATGGGACACCAAAAATGGGGGGAGAGGATTTTAATTCGACAACGACCTAGTTGCTATTCATGTCAACTCTAATAAGGAATGGTTGAATTATGAGAAGGAAGATTAAATTAACTAAATTAAACTACTCTAATTAACAAATTAAAAAATCAAGTAAGAGTTGGCTAAAAAGGTAAAATTAGGGATTAGGACTTTACTTTGCTTAAGGGGAAGAATAATTTATGAATTTTTTGGTGAACTGCATGAGGAAGTTTCCAATTGCCTCTAAAATCTAAATTGTGCATTTTTCATCAAGTTACACATAAGGCTAGGGGATAGTATGATTTCAAGAAGTATTAATTCGGGCGAAGGGCCCAATATAGAGCGAAACTTATAGCCCTAAAGGCAGTCCAAAGTCATTGCCGAATTGGGCTAAGCCTTTTAAAGTAATCCAAAACTCAAGAGAGATTATTTCCAGAATCTTATCTAAATTATATTATTTGATAGGTGTAAATTTTGGCCTCCACAAGTGGGTTGTGGAATTGACACATGTCCATTTTTTTAATTAATTAAGTTTTAAATCTTTCAATCTAATCCAGGACACATATCACCCTTAGGATCCGCTTGCGTAGTCTGCTAAACTCCACCACCAGTATATTGTATGATTTGCCTTTTTTTTTTCCTTTAACTCGACAAACAGGGTGAATTAATCATTAATGTCTCTTATCAGCGACCATTTCTACGACACTAGATGCAAATGGAGGGCTATTGGACTATGCATCCAATTAACTTATTTAATTTGAAGGCAAATTTTATATTCAATCTTCATCCATTTCAAGTGTCCATGTCCAGCATGCTCATGTCCCACATTCTAGCATGACTACATCATCACATGACCCAAACTGATATTGACCTTTTTTCATTTCATCCATGTGCAAGAAATCCCATATGGACTTTTTCATTGGATTAGGCACAAATTGTCCAACCAATTATAATTAACTTAGGCAAGTTGCATTATCCTCTTAACAATAGTATAAGCTTGCAAGAAACTTAATACACTTTCAATTAAAATACGAGAAACCCCCCCTTTGTTTAGTTGAGAATATGGGTAATCGGCTATTGTTGAACAAAAAAAGAAATGTTGGAGAAAAGTTGAGAATGAAACATCGCACCTAAAAGTCATTTGGAAACTATAATTCTAAGCCAAGAATGGGGTCCATGTTAGTTACACTATTGGCTTATGGTTAATTAAAGCATTAATTAAATCCAACTCACTTTCTATAACTATTCAACAACTTTCTGTAATTAATAAGTCAGATTTTGTTCTTCTGAAATGAAAATTTCAAATCTGCCCTGTTTTAAAGGAAGGCATGTTTTCAACCCAAATCATTTCCAGTTTCAGAATTCCCTTTTGAAATTTTTGTCAGATTAAAAAATGGTAGCTGTATTCAACAAAGAGCTCTTGAGCTGGTATCTAATCACCCTCAAACTCAGAGAAACTGTGGAATCTGGGATTCCAAGAACATCCACAGGTACAAACAAATCCCTTGACTTAACAGAAGATCAATCTGATCACCAGCTGCATAAACAGCAGCATGTACCATCTGATTCCCTGCAGGTTATTACAATCAATGAAGATGATGAAAACCCAGAAAAGGCAGCCGTTCCACAAGAGTCTGAATGGATTATCTCCATTAAAGAAAAGCTTGATCAAGCTCGCCAAGACGATGCAGCTGGTTCATGGGCAAGATTGAGTATCTATAGAGTTCCTCACTACTTAAGAGAAGGAGATATCAAAGCTTATGTTCCCCAGATTGTTTCCTTGGGACCTTACCATCATGGCAAGAGACGCCTACGCCAAATGGATCCGCACAAATGGCGTTCCCTTCACCGTGTCCTGAAACGTACTAATCAAGAAATTCAGCTGTATCTTGATTCAATGAAGGAACTTGAAGAAAAAACTCGCGCCTGTTATGAAGGAACAATCACTCTAAGCAGCAATGAGTTTGTGGAAATGTTGGTTCTTGATGGTTGCTTTATACTTGAGCTATTCCAAGGAGCTGCAGTAGGATTCGAACGCCTTGGATATTCCAGAAATGATCCTGTTTTCGCAATGCGTGGTTCGATGCATGCTATTCATAGAGACATGATTATGTTAGAGAATCAGATTCCACTCTTTGTTCTTGATAAGTTATTGGGGATTCAGCTTGGTGAGCCTGATCATAAGGGAAAAGTTGCCAGATTAGCAATTAGATTCTTTGACCCTTTAATGCCAACAGATGAGCCTTTATCAAAGAGTGACATGAACAGATTGGGATCCTCTTTGGGTCATACAAACACTTTTGACCCTTTTTCTGATCTGGGTGGCCTTCATTGCCTTGATGTTTTCAGAAGAAGTCTCCTTCGCTCTGGCCCTAAACCTATACCTAGAGTATGGCTCAAGAAAAGGTCAAATGCTATTCGTGTCGCGGATAAACGAAGACAGCAACTTATTCATTGTGTATCAGAACTCAGGGAAGCTGGAATTAAGTTCAAGAAAAGGAAGACTGATCGATTTTGGGATATTAAGTTCAAGGATGGGATTCTTCGGATTCCTCGCCTACTAATTCATGATGGAACTAAGTCCCTTTTCCTCAATCTAATCTCATTTGAGCAGTGTCATATTGATTGCAGCAATGACATTACTTCTTATGTGATATTCATGGATAACTTGATCAACTCCCATGAAGATGTGGCTTACCTCCATTACTTTGGTATTATTGAGCATTGGCTTGGCAGTGATGCAGAAGTAGCTGATCTTTTTAACCGGCTTTGTCAAGAGGTTGTTTTTGATATCAATAACAGTTATCTTTCCCATTTGTCTGAAGATGTCAACAGATATTACAATAATAGGTGGAATACTTGGCGAGCAGCCTTGAAACACAGATACTTCAACAATCCTTGGGCCATCATCTCATTGTTTGCGGCTTTCATCTTGCTGCTGCTTACTTTTGCTCAGACCTTTTATGGAATTTATGGATACTACAGACCACCAAGTTAGTGAAATATAGTAAGGTCCTGATATTCTTATCCTCTCTGTTCTGTTTGAAGAGAATGGTTTTCCTTGCATTTTTCATTTTTCCATTCATCTGTTCAATTATTGTGTGCTAAGACACCTTGTCGAGGCAAAGTGTGAATTTGTACCGGATGTCTTTGTATCAGCATACACTTAATACAAAGGGACGCAGCAATGCCATTGTTGGCTTGATGAAATATGCAGCAACACATTCAATAAATTAAAGATGTTAACAATACTTCTGCAAGGAACGAACTCGTTGTGAGACCAATTTTGTAAAGCTTTGATTGTGATAAGAAACAAGGCAAATGCCATGCTCATTCATAAGCAAAAGAATAATAGAATACTTGAATTTCAAGAAAATTGTGGAGCTTGCTGAGGTCAAAAGCAATATCCCCAGGGACATATGATGGTATTTCAACTTTAAAACTGAAAATTACAGTTCAAAACTAGAATTAATGTAAATCAACTGCATTGCTTGATTGGTATTATCCTCTGTAACGTACATGTCATTGGATGAAGGTTGCATGCCCTTCCATACAAAATATTCTTTGCATTATCTTTCATTTCTCTAATCTAAACTTCTCCACTACATCTGAAAGCTAATCCAGTAAAATGTGGGGAAAACGAACAAAAAGCAATCTGCGGCTGATGTTCCTTGAGACGGCAATCCTACAGAGATTTAGCTGTCAAGACAGATATCAAGTCAAGTGAAAGAGAAAAGGAAACTTTACACAACCTCCAAGTATGAAATGCCTTCTTGCCATCATATTGCTAATGAAAGAAACAAAGACCAAAGTTTTTTCTTACTACCTGAGGAACTTAATCCTTAGGAAGGTTCAAGCTCTCCGTTGAAGACGCCTTCTTTCCATATCGCTACCAAAAAAAAGCACAATCCTAATTTAGCATAATCGAGTGCAGAATTGACAATACCAAGGAAAACTAGGGCGAAAAATACCCTGCTTGGCAGTCACAAAGGAAGATGGATCCGGATACCTGTTTCCCAAATGAGAAAGGAACATATTTGTATTTGATCATGTGTAGTATCTGCCTCCTCATGGTTAGGATGAACAACATAAACCAGTAGAAAAGGAGTATTGGCCAAAAGACGGGCACATCAAAGACACTGAAGAATGTCATCACAAAAGCAATGCAGAAGGCCTTTGTGATAGAGTACCTTCACATAGAAAGCAAAGCAGCACATAAGAGACAAATGTTACAGCATTGAGGATCATACTTGCTAAACTAACTGCATCTTGTGGCCCCTTAGTATGTTTGCACATGTACCTTAAATTCTATCGTTAACTTTTACAAACTAGTCTGGCATATATAAACAAGCAAGTAGAGGTAAATGAGGTAGAGAAAAGGAGAAGACACTTGTTTATCCCAATCTTTGTTTCACCTCAAATTCAACAGCAATATAAGATGACAAAGTCAGAATATATCAGACATCTACACTTTATTTTTTGATTTTACATGTTACAGAGCTACACTAGCAGAAAACAGATCCACTCAATTTGGGAAGGATGAATAGGAGAAAGGAAAGGTTTTAATCCAGCGACACCATCCAAAAGAGAGTGCTTCACACAATCAAACTATTGAGAAAATGTAATAAAGCCAACCATGGAAATCGAATACTAAGATTCATGATCTCTTGAAGAGATTCTCTTCATTCATGAAAATGAATCAAAACTTTTCAATATCCAATTATTCCCTCATAAATGCCCCGACATTATAATCCTCCCATCATCTTGATTAATTTCACTTCTAACTAAATACGCCTACTTCGATTCAATGCTAAATTAAATTATCCTAAAATTTGGGATACTAGCAATACCAGGACCAAACAGAAAGAGACTTTGATCTACCAAGATTGATCACACAGAAAACTAATCGAATTCCTCAGGATTCAGATTAATGAAACCTAAATCGATTTAAATTACACAAGAAAATAAAAGAGTGAGATGGCGAACCAGAATTTGAACTCGGGGAGTCGGCGAACGAAAGGGCGAAACTCATCGGATCCGCGAGTGGGGAGTGAGGGGCCATCCTGCAACTCGGGGTCCACCTGAGGAGAAAGGAATCCCATAAGGAGATTCAGCAAGTAGATGCCGAGGCCGTAGGTGATGATGTAGAAGCCCTGGACAAAGTAAACGCGCACGGCGTAAATCAAGGCCACGACGAGACATCCGATCCAACGGTTCAGAATGTGCGGCACCGTCTTGTCGAGGACGTGCTGGTACCGCCGCGACAACTCGAACGTCCACCTCGATATGACGGTTGCAGGAGACGACGGTGTTAGATCATCTCCGCCCAGGGCACCGCCGCTTGGTCCGCTCTCCATCGGGGGGCCCCACTAAGAATCCAAAGTCTGTTCCTTTCCTTTTTCTTTTCCTTTCTCAACGAGTTTCTTCCTTCTCAAAATTTTCCTTTCCTTTTTTTTCTTTTATTTTCTATTTTTTTGGTTTTTTCCACTTGAAATATATTGTCTTCTTCCTATAGAAAAGCTTTTCCCAGCCTCTGATTTTCGGCTCGTGCTTCAGCACATGGGCTTTGTTGGGTCAACGTCGCCGAACCGGTTCGGATAAACCGGAATGGATAAACTTGAATTACTAACTACTGCTACTAATTAGCTACCCTCTTTTAAAGAACTTGAGTCCATTTTCAGATAATTTTTTCTTTCTCAAATTTCTAATGTTAATTAATGAATTAATATACAAAAATTAAAATTATTAAATAACTAAAATAAAATAAAATGTCGATACCAAATCAAAAACTTGGATATTGGCTCATTAACCAATTTATTATTTATTTACCATCAAAGGTTTATTTTTAGTTTTTTTTTACCACTTCAAATATCTAAATTTTAACCATTTAGTAATTTGTCAATTTTAGAAGAAAATGGATTAAGATTTAAGACTACCAATAGGCAATAACCTGAAATGAAAATGGATAAGAAGCCCAAGCCCGGCCCATTTATTGTGTTCGTTAATCGTTAAACTTATTGCTTTTTTTTTTTTTTTCTGGCAAAAAAAAAAAAAGAACTATAGCTATTATTACACGTATAAAATAAAATAATGATATATGAAGGCAAACTTACTAAATTAGCGGATAATTAATTTCGGAAGCGGCAAGCGGATTATTGTTTTATGATTTTTAGTAATTTATTATTTAGTTTAATTGCTGACGTGAGCTCTTCCTCTTCGACACCGGCAAATCAAATCGAATAAATAGCTGAAATTGTTGATCTTCTTCTTGTTCAAAGTGGAGCTCCAGCTTAGGATCCGAATTCTGGTAAAGTTTTCTTCTTTCAAATTCAAATGCCAGTAATCGTGATTACATGTTTACATTTGCAATGCTGATATTCATAAAAGAAGCATTTTTGTATTTAATATTGGTTGGTAGATCTAATATTTTGCTGTTTGCATCTTTCGAATTATGGAGATTGGATTTGTTAAAAAGAATTACCATTTTGATATTTTGAGACTTTGATTTCAATTTTCAAGAGCCAAGAGAAAGTAGCGGTTGATGAAATTTGTTAGCATTCCTCATGTTTTGGGGGGGGAAAATGTTTTATCTTTTAGTGGTAAAATTTCAGTATTTAGATGGAAGAATGTTTATCCAAAGAAAGCAGCTTAACTGCTATAAAAGGATATCCCAGCAAGCCAGTTATGATGAAATTTGCCTTTTGTTCATAATCTTAGAGGTTTTTCTCTCCCTTTTTCCCCCTTGCGACTGATAGTGGAACTTGGATTGTATTTGATTTGAGTAGTAGAATGGACTCAGAATCTGTTGATTCCTCATCCCAAATGCCGGCTAAAGCTTCTGATGTTGAAACTCGGGCCGAAGCCATTGATGATAAACCGCAAGTCATCAACAATGATACCAAACATCAGGCTGAACCTAACAATGTTGAACCTCCAGCCAAAGCTTATGATGTTGAACCGCCAAAGGCTGCTGATAATCCACCCAGTGTCACTGTACAAACTAGTTCCTCACAAAATGACTCCCCGTCACCATCTGTGCTGTCTCCCAATGGCATAACTTCTTGGGCAAGAAATTTGAAATTTCCACAGCCTACAGCTCCATCACAGGACTCTCAGGCTGGAAATGCTACTTCGGCTTTTGCACGTTTCACCAGTGGGCTTGGGTTGCGGTTGCAATCGATGACTCTACCAGCAGATAATAATAGTGCAGAACATAACTCCACTGCAACACAAGCTGCTCTTGAATCATTCAAAAAGGGTATAGTTGACTCGTCTCGGAGTGCAGTGAAGGCTGTGCAAAACAAGGCACGCCATATTGTATCGCAAAATAAACGAAGATACCAGGTAGCCTACTTATGTTGTACTAGTATTATATTTTCAATCAAAATGCTCGATATCAACCACTGTTACTTGAGTTTGGATACTACTATGCAGTATGCAAGGTTCCTTCTGAGCATTTTATAATTGGCGAGGGTTTCCATTTTTGTGTTTTCCTTAGTGTGATTCATAATTTTGCATCTAATTCGATATCAGAGATGTCTAATTACATGCTCAAAAGAATTTTAATCCACGATATACAGGAGGGAGAGTTCGATTTGGATATGACTTATATCACTGAGAATATAATTGCTATGGGGTTCCCTGCTGGTGATCTAAGCTCAGGGCTTTTTGGGTTTTTTGAGGTAAAACTTTACCTGGTTTATCCATGGCATTTATTGTCCAACTTAACTTCTTGGTTTTATGGACTTAAGGTGTAATGCAGGGCTTGTACAGAAATCACATGGAAGAAGTGATCAAGTTTTTTGAAACTCATCACAAGGTAGGATGCATGCATAAGAAAGGAATCTTAATTTATTTATTTGATAGTCTTAAAAAGGGTAAGGTGTTCCCTCGATTACATCTTAAAGTCCTTGTTTGTAACGTATCCTTTTTCAACATTTTAATGCAGGGGAGATACAAAGTTTACAACCTTTGCTCAGAGAGGTTGTATGATGCATCATTATTTCAGGGGAAGGTTTATTTTTAGTCTCCTTTTCCTACTAAAGCCCATTTGTATTACTGTGGTCCATGCTACTCAACTTCTGAGATATAAATGTTTAGGACTAAACATATGCATTTGTTTGATGTTGTTTGGTTCTGTAGCTATGCAGAATAGCAGATCTTGAACAATTTTGGAGACTGCTCTGTGATATTCACTGTCAATTAGATCTGGAGATGCTAGCTTTTGCATATTTCTATTATGTTGGATTTTTGAAATACCAAAATTTTCAGCCTCCCCTCGATCTAAGACCCTATAATTTTGCAGGTTGCAAGCTTCCCATTTGATGACCACAATTGTCCCCCACTTCAACTCATAAAATCCTTTTGTCTAAGTGCATACTCATGGTTGAAGGAGGACATTGAAAATGTGGTGGTTGTTCATTGTAAAGCCGGTATGGGAAGGACAGGATTGATGATTTGCAGTCTTCTATTATCCCTTAAGGTGGGTTTTGATTATCTCCGCCAAAAAATCTGCAGTGAAAACTTCGTGAGCTCTTTGATCCCTTTTGATTTATTTTTTGATTGCGTTGTTACTTTGATTTCTGCAGTTCTTCCCAACAGCTGTAGAGGCCATTGATTACTTCAACCAGAAAAGATGCATAGATGGGAAAGCTCTGGTTCTCCCAAGTCAGATTGTCAGTCTTTATCTCGATAACAAATATCTGATCTTTTGTGGGTTTGATATTTTTTTAACCTCCTTCTCATAGGTTAACATTTTCTGTTTTGCTTAGAGATATGTGAAATACTTTGAGCGCATCCTTACACAATTCAATGGAGAAATTCAGCCTGGACGTAGGTACGTGTTATATATCCTTAGGTTGTGTTACTTCTGAATAATGTTCTTAAGTTACTGTTTTACAGGTGCATGCTTAGGGGGTTCCGGCTTCACAAGTGTCCTTACTGGATTAGGCCCTCCATTACTATCTCTAATCACAGCGGTATGCTTTGGCATTTATGTAGGCTTCCATGGTGTTGTTCCTAATGATATTATGCTGTGGACATTAGCCCATGTCAATCATTATTTATGGCAAGTTCCATACTGTAGAAACTTGAATAAGTTACCCTTTTTTCCTTTTCCTTTTCCTTTTCGTAACTTTATTTGAATCCACCCTTTCATTGTTGCTGAAGAACCTTCCATTTACTTTGGCCATCCATACTACCCCTGTCTTATCTTCCTCAGAACAGTGGACCGAATACATCAGGCTGAATGGCACGAGAAAATGTGATCTTGGGAGTTGGTCTTGCATTCAGTTGTTGTAAATGGCCAAGAAGATGATCATGTTTTATATTTATCTTCTGAAAACCCCTGAAGCAAATACATATTTGCACGTATCTCCAAAATTATATGAAGAGGAAATAGGGTGCTATATTTGTTAGGACTGTCCTTGCAGAAAATGTTTATATTAGGACCATATTGGGTACCAGGAGGTATTTCATGGATAGATCAGGCTTTATCATGCAATCTTTGTACTTTTAATTGCTTGATATAAAGTTTGATGCAAGTGGATGCCAGCATTTATGTAATTTTTTTCCCTTTTACTATTTTCTGTAAAGATATAATGCTTGATTCATTCCTTTCCATGTCTTGTAATGGTTTTTAAGCAAATCTGATAACGGCTGTATTTTTCCTCATTGCAGGAACTTTGTTCTCTACGAGAAAGCATCCCAAAACCAAGGATTTAATGGTGGATTTTATCTTTTAAAGCAATACAGTTTCATTCAAGTTATTGACTTTTTTTGCTTTGTTGTGTTAGTACTCTGCTAACAAGTTTGCAATTTCAGCCAGAAGATTTCTGGATTAAGGCACCTAAGAAAGGGATAGTGGTTTTTGCCCTGCCTGGGCAGCCTGGTCTCACAGAATTGGCGGGTGACTTCAAAATCCATTTTCATGACCGCCAAGGAGATTTCTACTGGTCTGTCATATTTCTCTTTTATTGTTACACTGGTCATGTTCTGTATCTTAAGGTTATTCTATGAACTGTGGAACTACTTTCATCTGGGAAGATTTTAGATCTTGAATTGAATGAAGTACAATTTGTGGAATCTACTTGAGTGCTTTCATGAGCAATGGCAAGCAAATTGCCCTTTGATTCACTTAATGGGAGATTATGCATTCTATCTTCTATAATATGTTTTTTTTTTTTGTATATGCTGATAGTTCCCACACTTAAACCATTTTCCCCTCCCTTTTCAGTTGGTTAAATACAACAATGATAGAGAACAGAACTATGCTGGAAGCCTCTGATCTTGATGGTTTTGATAAGGTAAATGACTGCAATAGATGCTATATAGAGTATTCCACATTATTTCCTTCTAATTTTTCATTTTATAAGCTATCTTCTTATGACTTGCTAACTTTGCCCTGCAGAGAAATTTGCCTTATCCCGGATTCAAGGTTGAATTGGTAATGATAGATTATAGCGGTAGACCTGCGACAAATTCTAAAGCTACTAATTCTGCCAACAAAGGAACGGAGGGTAACTCAGATTATGCCAAGGATGGAGTCTCAGCCAATACAAAACAAAACAAAGTTTCTGGAAATGAAGACAATGATGATGTATTTTCAGATAGCGATGGAGAGGAATCAGGGACTCCAAGGAGTAGGCAGACTCAAGCTACTGCCGGGGTTAGAGCTGCAGCGTCCAGCAATTTATCGAACAACGCAACCAGGCAAGTAGGCATGTCGACGCCTGAAACTCATCAGCGATCAGTAAAAAATGAAGAGCCTGCATCAAACAACGCTTCCAAAGACAATGAGTCCACAGGACTAGCGGTCCCCAATCTGAACTCGATGGGAGCAAGTGATATCAAGGCAATGGCTGCTGATGCCTCGGTCTTCAGTTTTGGAGATGATGAAGATTATGAAAGTGAGTGAAACTAGTAAATATCTTCCAGTGTTGCCTAAAGAACATATGAGAAATGCCCATCAAAAAGTTCCTCAAAAGCTAGAATGAGATTTAGTAGTCAATTAAAGGCTTGATTATTATTGTATTCATTCAATTCAATTCAATTACTTTGAAATCTTAGATCAATCAGACATTCTGAAACGATTTTTCCTTTGACAATAGAGTAATATATAATTATATTTAATTCGTTGAAGGCAGAAACAAAGGTACTAACTCGGAACAGAAATGAAGAAAAGCTAACATCATCTTACGGGAAGCTAGTAAAAACTATCAAAATTGTTTATTTACGGCCCTTTTTCAATTTATCAAGCTTCTTTTGAAGTTTATTTATGATCTTATGATGCTTGTCAATTTGATTATCTTTCTCTTTCAGTTCTTGCTTCAATTTATCAATCTCCTTTTCATTCTCAGCTGTGATCTTATCCTGCGCTACAATTTGAGACCCTTGCTTCAATCTTTCAATCTCTTTTAACCGATCATCAACTTGATTGAAATTTGCCGTTGTTGTCTCCTTTACAGGTTTCTGATCTGTCTTAAGCTTTTTGGATTCAGAAAATTTCTCCTCACTCTGGAATACTCTTTTCTTTGAGGGAACTTGGCACTGCAAATCATCCCGCACCATTTTACGAACGTATAGACTAGCAGTTGCTCCTTTACCAAACTGAAATCAAATCACTTTACTTTTTGATCGGCCGTCTCGAGTTTCTTTTCCATTCTGAATTCAACCAGAGATAGAGAGATTGAAGGAGGCGGGAGGCGGGAGGCGGAAGCTATGAGCTCGGCTATTGGGGTTTAGAGTTTTTGAAAATTTCCGCCTCAACCGCGTCGGATAAAATTTATAAAGAAGGGACAGAGACAAACAATATAACAAAAGAGTTTCAACCCTAAAACTATTCATGTATTCCGGCGTCAAGTAAAGACAAAGTTATTCACGATCTTTTACCAAAAGAAAATGTATTTACTATGTTGGACTGTTGGACGTTGGTACTTAATAAAGGGTTGTAATAATTGCAATAAGATTACATATTTAATTTAATAAAATCTATCAATTTTTGTTTTCTTTTCTTTTCTTTTCTTTTCCTTTCCTTCACAAACAAAACATGTGTATTCTAGTAAACTTCAACTAATTGTAGTGTGAATCGTTTTCTCAAAGAATGTGTTTAGGGAAGGAAACTCATGTGCTGATGCTTTAGCTAAGTAAGACAGCAATTTGATTTGTAATAATTTCTTAAGAGAGGCTTTTGTTATTTTAGATCAACCTCCGGCTTTTGTTGTTGATTTATTGATGCTTGATGCAATTGGATAAATTGTATTTCACTCTAAACTTTAATTTATGAATATTCCTTTTCTACCCCAAAAATAAATGTAGTGGTAAGAACTAAGTTACCAGAAAATTACTAGGTCAAAGTTAAAAACTTTTACAAAAACTTGATTCAGCATGAGATTAATTTCTGTTAAGATTGTCATCTATTTATCCAGTTAAAAATACATTGATCTGACATTTTGGAGATCGATAGCTCTTTTCCGAACTGATACGTTGATCTGACATTTTGGAACCATAATCCAAAAACAAACCTATCAAAAAGGAGGATTGTTGTGAAGAGAATTTCTTTTTTTCTTTTTTTTGACATTAAAAGAGAATTTCTTGTTTAGTGAGCTTAAACAACAACGTCAACATCTCAATAACTTTGGTAAGCAAGGAGAATTCGCCGCTAAATACAACAAAAACACACGCCCCATTTAAACAAATAACGACAGAAATCAAAAGCCCAAATGAAAGAAAACACAAATAGTTTCCACTTTCCAGCACAGATCCATCGGGGCTTTCTTAAAACAACAATGACGATAGAAGCAAGACAAAAAATATATATATACTGACTACTGTTCATGTTCATAAAAAATACTAGTACTAAAATAGCACTAGAATCAGATTCATGCCATTGTTTCTTATTCAGCTATGCATGGTGTTCCTGGAATGTATCAAAATGCTATTTTGATTACACCAAGTTTTAAAACTTGTTGGTAACAACATTTTTTGGTTGACTGAAACATCAATGGTCAGAAACTTGTCTTCAAGAAAGGCCATTGATGAATTTGACAACTCTGTTGACTTCCAAATTGAAGTCTACCTTCAACAGCAGCCAAGTGAAAGCATTGAAACTTTCTCCATAATTCAGTACAATTAATTAATGCAACTCAAACAAATCTAGCAATTGAAACGAAAATACTTTAAACGCAGTTTAAACCCAGTCAAAGAATTAAAAGGTCTAGCCATGAGTAATATGACACAAAGAATATAGACTTCAAATAGTGAAACTCTTATTTCTCAAAAGTCAAAAGCCACCACCTTTTGGAAAGGACTTACCAAGAATGAACAGCAACTAGTGCAAGTCGAAAACCTGAGCATTCAAAATAAAACCAATAAAAGTTTCCAAACAAGTTGAAGACTCAATATAACTACTTGTTGCTCACAAAAGAAGAGAAAATAGATTAGAGCAAAATGAGAGAGGGAGATTGTAAATAAAGAACATGCAACTGTAAGCAATATGAGGAAACCAACTGCCGCTTGCTTGCTGTTTTCTTTCCTCTCAAGGTTTACAAAATTCCAAGAAAAAATAAATCTAAATTAAGAAATACAAATAGCCAATAAAAAATGTTCATCTCACAAGATTTTAATGTTATCAAGGCAAGAGTATCTTTGCAACTCTTAGATAGATCACTCACAAGTTGCTACTGAAATTATCATCACCATTAGACCATCTTCTGAATGTGCATGCAACTAAATTCCTACCAGCAAGAAGCCCAAACTTTGACCTCAACAACGCTAATTTACCATTGCTGCTTGTTGAAGCATCTGAACCATTTACTTGGGGAACTGCCAGAGGGAACTCCATTCCATGTTCATGAACTCCAGCATCGCTGGTACTAGCCTCAAAACCAGCATCTGTCTCATAAGCATCCATGTTGACAACCATTGATCTCCTTTGGTCACGCAACCACTCACCTGCCCCATTACTCACTCCTCTACATTTCCTTACCTTAATTTTTACCAAACTGGGACAGCCCCAAGCAAGTGCTTCAATCCCAGCATCTGAGATAGGACATCCCTTGATGCAAAGCTTCTTCAATGCCATACATTTTTCTGCAATGCATGCAATCTCCGCGTCACCAATGGTTGCACTTCCACAAAGCGCTAGTCTCTCAAGTTTCAAACAATTACAAGCAATGGCTGCCAGGCTTAAATGGGTAGCATTAACACCAATCAAAACAAGTTCTTGTAAATTAGGACAATGTTTGGCTACAGCAACCAAACCCTCATCCCCAATCCTCTTGGTCCTCCACCCATCAACATGAAGCTTCCTCAAAAGCTTACAATTCTCAGCAACACTAGCAAGCCCATAATTTGAACACTCAGGGGTTTTCACAATATGTAAATTCTCAATCTTAGTACATTTCGAAATTGCAGATAGCCCTATATCACTTACTTGGAGCCTCTCAAGGTGAATTTCCATCAAAGAATGACCAGTGTTATTGCCATTATTGATATCTAAACTATCTTGTCCATTTCCATATCGATTTCCAATTAACTGCAAGACTCTATCCCAATCACCCAAACAATGAATAATTTTCAACGTTTTAAGGTTTTTTGATCCAATCACAAGCGGTTCAAAGGACTGACCGTTAACGAGCTCTTTCAAGCAAATCATTTTCAGAGAAGAAGCTGCGGCTCCTGGTCCGATCACCTCAGGTCCGTCGTGGATTCCTCTGAGCCTTTTCACCGATAACTCTTCTAAGTTCTTGCAATTGTCGAGGACGGCGTTTAACGCTTTGGCGCCAAACATACAAGAGCCACAAGACAACTTCCTCAAATTCTTAGAATTCTGAGCAAATGCCAACATGCCTTCGTCAGAAATTTCGCGGCAACCACGGAGCTTCACCCGTGTGAGGTTTTGGCAACGGATTGATATCATAACCAAAGCATCGTCATTTAAGCTGATCGACTTACGGCTACATCGTAGGGCGAGTTTCGTCACGGAGTCGAAGCGCGTGAATATGGAAGGCAACGAGGTGACGATCTCGGTTTGGGCGTTGAGAGACAAACGTTGGCGGTTCTCACCGTCAACTCGCAGCCACCGCTTGCAGACAAGGGAACACCGATTCCGGTCCCCAGGGCCAAGGAATTGGAAAACATAAGCCAAACACTCGTCTGGAATCTCGGCGGTGTAATCCCAATTGGGCGCGATCTCATCAGGCAATTCGTCGCTGAGGGATAAAAAGCTGAAGCGATCGCTGAGGGAGTTATCCCTGTCTAAAGCGGCGGAAGGGGATTGTCCCATTGGGAGGCGGGGCGGAGATAAGGTACGCGCCACCGAAAGAAAGTAGGCTGAGAAAAAGAGAACAGCGCCTCTTTTTATGGGCTTTTTCCGTTTTTCTCTTTGTAAGGTTTCAATTAGGTTCCGGCAAAAAAATGTTATTGAGAGTGAAATTATAAGGCGGAAAAAAAGGTTGAAATTAGGTACGCGAATTTTGGCCCCGTCAAATGGGGGTGCGTGTCCTCGTCGCAATCGCCACGGCCGACTAAAAAACGTAATTATCGAATTTTTATTTAATCTCCCTATTATTATTATTATTTTAATTTTAGTTGTAAACTAAAATGGTGCATGATTTTGCGTGTGATGCTTTTTTGGTATGGCAAATTGGCAATGTTTATGAGGACCCTGTGTGCAAAAAAATGTTTCTGAGGAGTGAGGACCCACCTTTTGATTTTCTGGGATGTTGACACGTGGCTAATATTTTTGTTTTTCTGAATTTTGCCGCTCTTCTTGTGAGTTCTTCTACTATAATAATCCAGGGAAAATTAGGATTTTAATATTTGACCAGAAATGATGGATATTGCTAGGATTCTAAAAGAAAAGAAAAAAAAAAAGGAAGTAGTAGTTTGGAGTACTTGGATATTTTAGTGGCTAATTGCTCAAATAAAGGCCTAATATTTGTCAAAATGCTCAAATAAGGGTTCAATCTTTTAAAATAAGGACCTAATATTATCAAAGATACTCAAATAAGGGTCCAATGTTTTAATTTGACCAAATAAAGGCCTAACTTATCGAAAATGCTCAAATAAGGATCTGGCGTCGAAAATTCTCACGCGTCATCCAAACTGACGCCGAGCCTTTATTTGAGCATTTTTTATAAGGCCCTTATTTAGTCAAATTAAAAGATCGGACCTTTATTGAAACATTTTAACAAACATTAAACTCTTATTTGAGCAATTAGCGTATTTTAGAGGTTATCTACTTATCTTCTGATTATGGTTTTTATCTTTTATCTTTTTTCTTTTTTTTAATGGATAATACTTTATTTTTACTTTCCTTACATGAGATGAAATGTAAGAAGTAAATGGGAAATACTTTCGGTCTCCCCTAATAATTAACTAGGCTTAGCCCTAGTTACCAATAAGGAGATTATTGGAATTTTAAAAGTTATAGTAGTATTTTTTTCGGATAATACGTCGGACGGAATATTAGAAATTGGATGGAAATCTTCTGCCCCAAGTTTTGTGTCTCACTTCATGCCCTAATCACCAAATCATGCCACATGTCCCTTGTGTTATGCCTTGTTTGTTTTTAGGTTTTAACAAGTAATATTTATATAAGAAAATAAAATTAGAAACCCACATAAACACCAGGTTTAGCCCAAATTAATAATAAATAATTATATATAAGGGTTAGTCCTAAATTTTAATACATTCCCCATAGGGTTTTAGAATGAAAATATAACATTTAATTTAATTACGCAAACAAGGAATAACATTAAAAACTAAAAAGGGACACGTGTCATTATTTGATGGATGGGGCACAAGTGGGGCACCAAAATTGGAATAGAGGATTTTCGTTCTTAGAAATTAGATTTATATGGGTTAAGTTGGTTGCCTTAGGACCAAATGAACTGTATTTTTACCTCAAACAAAATGAACTTTCCATATTAGTTTTTTTTTTTTTCCAGAGATTTTATATTAACGGTGCTCTTTAAAGTTTATGCTCAAAAAAAATGGTGATCTTTGAAGTTAACTAAAGATTCAACTTTCAAGGCACAACAAAAATAGGTTAATGATACTATGATACTATGATACTATATAGTTAGTTCTATATATACCTTATATATGGTAAATACTCAAATATAAATGAAAAATTAATCTAAAAATATAAATGAAAAATCCAAGACTTTGGTGTATCAAATTGAAATAGTTGATTATTAAACACATTTCTTGAAATGATACCAAAAAAAACACATTTCTTGAAATGATGCCAAAAAAAGATATTTATGCATGAAAATTTCAATATTTAGGAACAATGTGGTTGAGTATGTATATAACAATGGTTTTGATTTTTTGAATAATTTTTCAGTGTGTTTAGAGTAAACCCCATATATGTCCTTTGAACAGTTAGGCAAAATTAAAGAAGAAACAGTTCAAAGCATCTTCTATTTTGTATAAACAGTATCAATTGTATGCATGAATATTAAAAAGCTCGTGTAATTATGATAATCAAAATTTTGAGATTACAAGTTTATCATAATTCATAAGCAAAAATATTCAATGTATTTTTTTTTTTGACGAAATATATTCAATGTGGTTGTGTAAACAGAAGACAACTATATCACCTTCTTAGAATAAACCTTGTGGGAAACCAAATTATTAGTAATAATAATAAAAATATAAATTGAAGCAGATACTCGTATTTTAAATCTATCTAAGATACTACTAACATTTTGATGATTAAATAAAAAATTTATTCTGCTTTCCCTGTACTTTCTAATACTTTATTATATATGGTTTCAAGTATTTTATATGAAAAATGATAGTAATAGTATATCATTTCTTAGAAATTTAAAAACAAGAAGGGTAAAACAAAATTAATCGACGGTTTAAAAAGAAAAAGGAAATTAATCAACGGTCAAACAAAGCGGTTGAGAATCAACTTTCAACTAATGGTCCAATACGTTAGAAATATATAAAGGTTGCCTGGCCGGGATTTCAATTTTCAAGTCTCCCACCGGCAAAGTTCCAAGTTGCAAGCATTGGCCAAGTCAAATTCACCTTCTTTTCCTCACAAATGCCATTTTATCTCAGTTTTTCTAAATTTGTTATTCTTCCTAATAATCCAAATAACTAATTTTATTTTTTTTACTAATAATAATATTAACTTACCTCAAAAAGAATAATAATATTAACTAAAAAGGTATTTAAAAAAAATAATTTGGGTCATAGTCAACGGCCAATGTTGATTGATATTGTTCAAACTCAAGTAGCTAAGAATCATCAAAGATCAAACACGTTCAAATGGGAATTTGGCACTTAAATTCAACAATTTGAACTTTCCAATTTTTATGTCAACAAGCTGTCCTTTTTTTTTTTTTTTAGAGAACACAAGCTGTCCATTTCTAAGTGTTAAAAAACACCAAAGTTTTGGATGTGTCATTTTCTTTGAAGAAAAAAAAACATGGAGAAGTGAAGAGAAGAGTATATTAGAACCAAGACATTTTCGCCTTTTAAATTTTAATTCATTAATAAATATTTATCTATAACAATTTTGCCTTTTTCTCATCACTCGTAAGATTCCTTTGAATGCAAAGGTAATTTATAAGGGAAAAAAAAGGACCGTATAATAATAATAATAATAATAATTTATTTAATGTGAAACATGAAAATATAGAAATATGATTCCAAAATAATAATCCAAATGAAACATTAGTTTTTTTTAAAGGAAAATTTTACAAACATTGGTTTTTTTTTTTTTTTTGCCATACAAACATTAGTTTAGATGCAGAAAACTTTGGTGGAATATACTCTGCAAGAGTATTAAGCTTTTCTTTGCCTTTTATATTATCCAATAAATATCATATCAAATCCGAGTTAAAGCCCAACAAGCTAAACCGGCTCGGTCCAATAGTGAACCTCCTCAACAGTCAACACCGAGAAAAACACAGATCCATACCAATCAAGTTGGTAATGGACCGAACCTGTTGAACAACTATATGACTCTGTTAAGTGGCCCATATAAGAAAGTGTTCTGTTGGGATTTTTTTTTTTGTTTTATTTATTAATTAATTTATAAAATATATTAGGTAATTAAATAATGAAAAATTTCACAATAAGTATTTTACATTCAACACTAGCTTTTTTCTTTTCTTTTTGAAGACAAATTCAATACTAACTTTGTTCGAGTGAGTGAAGGAAGTTCAAACAAGATCTCGGACGTTAGGAGAAAATCTCTTCGGTAATTTGAGTCAAATCCATTGACAATTAAAAACCCAAATTATAAGATAAAATTTTAAGGATTAAGGAGGGTTTAATATGTATAAATACAGGATATGAAATATAAGAAATCATTACCTCTTCTAATATCATATATATACTATATATTTGGTACTTTAAAGTTGAGTAAGCTATAAGGCTTATGCTTGACATGATGAAAAGAATGATATAAGCTCTAAATAGTAGTCCAAAACTTTGACTAACAAACTTCTCTTTCTCTCAGCAAATGAACACTAAACACCACAATATCTGGAGAAGACTTTTTTTTCTCAAGTCCAGGTTTTAATGATGATGCTTAGGCAATGCAATGCACCCACACCCACACCCATTGTAAGTGTTCGACAAAAATATATATGCCATTATCATTACAGCCATTGATCGATCCCAAAACGATTCATTACTTCTTTAGCAATCATATTTTTGCAGATCATATGAACATTTTTTTTTAACCCCACACTTTTTCCCATCCTTAAAGAAATCTTTTTATAGCTCAACCAAAATGTTGAGTTGGATAGTCAAAATGAGTTTTTCAACTCAAGTTTTCATTAGTCAAAGCTATAGCCATGGGTGCGTGGTGTGATTCATGATTGGTATATGTGTTTTTAATGGGTTCCAAATTTATGTTGTTGTTCAAGTGGATGGCAGCAAAAGCAATAATCCTCATGGCATTTTTTGTTTCTCTCTCTCAAAAAAAAAAGAGAAAAAAAGAGAAAAATAGGATCAAAGTTAAGCAAATTAAGAACTAGCCATCCACATGCAAGCTAAGAATGTGACAATACAAATCGACCATGATTGCAAATGCAAATAATGGCGATTTTTGCCGGTTGATTTTTTATATCTTTACCATGATCATCATCAGCTATGATAATATTTCAAGTTCTAGATCGTGGGGTCAAAATTTTTTTTTGCTTGATCAAGGGAAATATATAGATGTTCATTATTATTCGATTAGAATATGGAAAAACATGGTTAATTATTGAAGAAGGTTTCAATTCCATGTTCATTTGTTTGATGCAATTAATAATAAGTAGCTTCAACCAATTAGATGAGAAAGGCAGTACTATTCAACTAAATTAGTTTTAAATTTTAATTTCAAACGTACGTGTGGAATGGAAACAATTGATTTTCTAATTAGGCAAAACAAAGCCCAAACAGCACAATGACAAATTAATTGATGTTACATACATCTAAATTCTAAAGCAGCTGGCAAATTAAAATTAGCCATTTTGACATATCACATATCAATATCAAGAAAAGAAAAAAGAAAATCTATATGGTGGTGTGGGCAACTTGGGGGCATGCATCTCTAACTTTGGGGATGTGAGTGTGAGAGGGAGAAAAGAAAAAAGGAAAAGAGTATAATTGACTTATAACCGAAATGATGCAACAGCCTTTATAAAATTTTGTTGGTGTTAGTTGTTAGGAATTCAAGATTAGAGTGGGCAAAGCAAAAAAAAAGGGCAAAATGATTCTATACTTGAAAGAGGAAAAAAGCATGGAAAAAAGCCAAAGTTCTACACACTTGAAACTTATATAAGTTTTTTTAAAGTTGGGTTTCGCTGGATAACACAAACACTGCTCTTTTGCTCTTTGTTCTCCATCAAGTGTCTCTCTTTCTTTCTTTCTTGCCTATTTGCCTCAAAGCTCGAGCCAAAGAAAACCAAAAGCAAAGAGCAAAAGAAAGAAGATTTTGCTGAAAAAAAGAAATATAATTCTCCTAGGTAACCTAATAGTAGTATTTATATATGTCTACCCTGGGGAAGCTGCAGCAAAACTGAAAACTCAGGCCTTTATCGTAAAAAGAAAGAAAAAGCTAGTTGGGGCGAAGCTTAAGAAAAGCCAGAAAAAGCAAAGCAAATCAACTTGTGCTTAAAAAAAAATGGATTCCCTCCCTTGATCATTCTTCATTCTACTTACAAGTAAAAAAAAAAACATGAAAATTGAATAGAAATAGTAGAAGAGAAAACTTTTTTTTTCTTTTTTCTGCATGAAACATTTATTAAAGACATTGGAAACGATGGGGGGAAAGTGTTATAGTAATGTGGCAATAAATCTCTTTAAAACTGAAACCTGAAAAAGATTATGATTATATAATGAACACAAAGAAAGTAAGGGTATTTATCGATTTTTATGCTTTGTTTTAATTTGCAGTAGTCGGCAGCAGCAGAATTCTACTTTTTCCATATCTTTAAACACTGCCAAAGATACAGCATATAGTACAGGGAAAATTTAAAGACAATTTCAGAACGTTTTTGCCTTTCTGGCTGATTTCGTTTTAAATGAGAGAGAGATATAGCTTTTATTATTAAAAATATAATAATTAATGAGGATTAGACTTTAATTAAAAGGAGTTTTGATTATGCAAAAGTTTAGGCCAGTCAGCCAGTGTCTCTGTTTCTGTTCTGTAGGTGAATTTATAATGTCAAACAGACAGGAGAATATTTTCCTTGGGCCTCTTTGCATGAAGAAAGCTGATAAATGTAGTATTTTATTACAATTCTTCATTATTTCCTTTAAAGTTGCATTTAATATATATATGACTAAAATATAAGTTTCGAACTCTCTAATAAGCATATGTATATATATGAAAAATATAGTTGAAGTTTTTGGAGTCATCTTTAATATATACAAACAGAAGATGAGTAGGGAAGTCATGAAGAGTAATAGGTTAATTGAAATTTTCATTGCGAATGCATATGGGAGTTGGCACAAGTGGTTAAAGTTCGGACTCTTCGTGCATCCCATCTAGGTTCGAATCCCGCTGATCAATAGTCTCCTATTTGGTAGGCGATCTGTAAATTTCGATAAACCCGCAGGTGAAAGTCCAATGGGTTCGTAAATCCCAAAAATGGATTGACGGTTTGCCCTCCCCTTAAAGATGGGGTAGCCACCCTGCTCCTAAACTTTTTCTCACCAAAAAGAAAAAAGAAATTTTCATTGAAGATGTGTTTTCAACTTTTAAATATAATATTAATGTCAAGAGTAGCAAAATATTGAAGGGGCATCTAATTAAAATCATTTTCCTCCCTTCTTTTAACCTTTAATTGCTTGCTTTTGCCAACAAAAGTTGTTGAAATTCAGAAAATGTGTATATATTATTGAAGAATTAAAACAGAGAACACTGTTGGTTGAGCTCTCTCTGTAACTATCTTATCAACTTCTCAAGTTTAATAGTGGTATAGTTCTTTCTAACATGCAATTGATATATTCATTTCGTTCTCATGATTTTTACCTGCAAAATGTGCTAAAAATTCTCAAGCACTTGCACTTGATCACGATCTCAATTGTCAATTCATGCTCGCTGGAATAATAAGCACATTTTAACCAATTCATAATATTAAGTTAGGTGTTTAGTCGAGGGTAATTCATAATTACAAACACTTTTTCCCACTTTTGATGAAACAAACTACCATTATGTGAGAGATTTGGGATAATTAAAGGTGTCATTATTTTCAAGCTTTTGACACCCATTTTTAGATGTAAAAAAAGGTAAAATTAAAAACAAAAATCTCATAGCTATAGATTGATAATCATGCTATTGAAAATACTATATTGTTGATAACGACAATAATGATGTTAAGGATGTAGAAGAAAAGGACAATGATGAACATAATTTTGATGTTGATAAGTCATAGTAATGGAATTGCATTTGCCGGTCTAAGGGTATATAATTTTTTTTTTTGAAAAAAAAAGTTTGTAAAAATTGATAATTATATATAGGAGAGAGTAGTATCGAATTATACATTAGCTTCCACTCTACTTATATGCATAATTATATATAGGAAAAATACATATATACTTTTGATCTTTCACCTACCTTAGTTATTGAGAATAAATGTATATATATAGTAGTTAAATTAATGTATATTTTCGCATTCATCATTTTTCATTGTCACAAACGAAAAAGTAGTACTATAGTAAGTCTATACATTTCCATTGATGGCTTTAGATATCCAACAATGTACCTATAATAAGAACATGAAGATATATACAGGCAAAACTGTAACCAAATTTAAAATAATTTGAAATGGATAATTATTTGATACATCAGCGGTGTAAATTTTAGACTTCATAAGCGGGTTGTGGAGTTGATACATATCCATTTTTTTTAATTAATTAAGTTTTAAATATTTCAATTTAGTCCCTAGAGGACACATATCACCCTTCAGGACCCGCTTATGCGGTATGCTAAATTCCACTGACTGTGTATTGTATATTTAGCCATTTGAAATTGCTACAATAACAGAAAATAAATAAATACTACTACTTATAAGTAGCAGAAAATAATTGGTAACAAATTAAAATTCTTGAAAGCAGTCATATATTAGGGATTTGTCCTAAATATGATAGGGAGGGCTACCAAATGAAAGAACAAGACAAGGTGTGTTTCCAGGCAGACAAGATGGTAACGTTACAATAATTATAAGAAAAAACAGATTATATACAGAAAGAAAATGAAATCAAAATTCAAATATATAGTTTTTTTTTTCTTTTTCATTTTATTAAGCTTTGCCTTTCTCACTTCTCACTCTTCTGAGTTGTCGCTGTTTTGTACCCTCCTCTCCTCTGCCTATTTCCTATGCCATATATAGTTTTATCAAATTAAAATTTTATATGCTCTCGTGAGTTACACGTTAAGTAGACTTAGATTTTTTTTCTTCCATCAATTTTAATAATTATGTTACATATGAAATCTAATTCATTTTACTTTGATTTTTGGGTTACCAATCACGATCATAGTTAATGTATTTTTTTTTAAGATATTTTATTAGTACTCATACACGTTTCGATTTCTAATTTTATATGGATATATATATACTTTTGTTTAGTTAATTGTTGGATGTATATGTATGAAATTATGAAATTATCATTAGGTGGTTATAAATAACATCACATGATTCATTGCTATAGCTATCAATAGGTAATGAGTAAATGAGGTACTAACATAGAATATAGCTGGATGCATGGCTTGCAATTTAATTTTAGCAAAGACTAATCATCAACATGTACATGGCATGAAATAAATTCAATTATTACATTGATTTTTTATATATATTATATTTGTTATTATTGCCGAGGAAAATGATACTAAAATATAGTAAATGAGTAATTATTTGATACATCGACAGTGTAAATTTTGGATTCCACAAGCGGGTTGTGGAGTTGACATATGTCCATTTTTTGAATTAATTAAGTTTTAAATATTTCAATCTAGTCCCTAGAGGACACATGTCACCCTTTCAGGATCCGCTTGTGTAGTCTGCTAAACTCCACCGACGGTGTATTGTATAATTTGCCTATATAAATATATACAATATCATCATCAAATATATATATACGACTGATGCATGTCACCCGATGATTTGTGGATTTACTTTCTATGAAACTTTTCAGACTCATACATTATCTATCACTGTCTTATATGAATCTGTGACAATTCAAGGATTAAGTGTATTTCACCATAAACTGATAAACTCAAGTTTTTTTATTAGCTTTGTCAACCTCCAATAACCATATATTTCTTTCATCCTTACAAATATTATTAGTAATTTGTTTTAATTAATTATTGATTAAATGAGTAAAGTGCCAAACTTTTTTTTTAGGATAGTAAAGTGCAAAACTTAAATCTTCTTTGGTGCCAAAGAAAAATAAAAACAAACTTGATTGAATCTACCGCAAATTTCCAAAGTGACATGCTTGATTCTTCTTCTTGTGTTATTTAATCCTCTAGCTGAAACACAAATCTAACCGGTCCACGTGTCCAAACCGCATTTAGACCATGATACCTCGAGTGACATATCAAAATTGACCACTCAAATTATTTCTTATCATATCAGTAATTAAAAAAATAAAAATAAAAAACAAAAATTACGCTTAATTTCTTTTTGTTTTTCATTAAAAAAAATCTCACGTTTTTCAACCCCCAACATGACAAATCCCCGTTCTTAACAGTCAACGCTTTTACACCCCCCATAAATAAAGATTCCTCCCCTTATTGGCGCGTCTATTTCACTTACTCATCCCTTCAAGCTTCTTCAAGCCTTCAATTCTACAGGATGTTGAACGCGTGCTTTACACGACATTGATGCAAAAGTGGTTTTTAGAGCAAGTAGACAGATATGGCAAAATCATGATACGCTTTCGTAGCTTATGTTATGTTACGTACGAGAAATTCCCGATATACGTATAGCTTCAAATACGTATTTCAGATTCAATCTCTGTTTTTAATTTATACAAAAGCTTTTTAACTCAGTAGCGTGCAGAGATACTTTCCTTTTTTTAATTATTTATTAAAACTAAAATCTCTTTTTTCATATAAATAGATGTTCATTTTCATGGAAAAACCCGAGGAATGTGCTGTTCTTTCCCCTTTTATTTAATTTAATTTAATTTTTATTGTAAAAGTTGGAATGTGCTGTTCCAAATTTTTTACCAGGCGCCAAATCTGCAAACACTTCCCCCCAAAAGTATGAAGAATATACTTGCAATATTATAATTTACACAAAATGATTTTAAAAAGTTCTATCAAAGATTCAAAATGAAATTATATCACATTAATCTTCTTATTTCTTGCTAAAGATTTCGCAAATTATTCTGTATATACATAATTATTACTAATTTGTAGTAATAATTTAGAATTATTATTATATGTATAATAATAAAATACTAGTGATATACAAAAAAATTTAAAAATGATTTCAATATTAGAGTTAAAAAAATTCCATTTTAATGTAAAAAAATAAAGTAAAAAGGAAAAAACTTGGGAAGGGGTAAAAAGGGACGAGCGTGAAAGGTTTCTCAGATAAAACCCTTCACTTACTTACTTCATTAGTCTATCTTTTTCTCTTTCTATCTCTTTCTTTTTTTTTTTTTTCTTTTCTGTCTTTCTCTTCCTCTGAACTTACATAGTTATATACACAGAGACAAAGTGTGTTGGGGAAATTGATGAAAGGGTAAAAAAATGAGGTTGAGATTTGTTGTTATGTTTTTGATGATATTATCATGAAAGGAGGATTGGTTTTCTTCTTCTTTGAAAGCTATGGCTCTGCAAGAAGAAGAGACTCAGCAGATTCAAAGCTCACCATTGATTCTTGATGGGCTTTTCTGTGAAGAAGAAGATTTAGGAGAGTATAGTTTTGAAGAAAATGGGAGTGGAATTTGTGGTGAAACATTAGGAAAGGAGACATTTTTACCTTCATTTTTTATTGAACATGACTTGTTTTGGGAAGATGATGAGTTGATGTCTTTAATGTCTAAAGAAAAAGAAACCCATTTCGGTTACATTGATGTGAACTCGGATGAGTCTTTAGTTTTGGCTCGTATAGAAGCTTTGGAGTGGATTTTCAAGGTTAAGGCACACTATGGGTTCAATGCTTTGACCACAGTTCTTGCTGTTAATTACTTTGATAGATTCATTTCAAGCTTAAAGTTTCAAAAAGATAAGCCATGGATGGGACAATTAGCTGCTGTGGCTTGTCTCTCTTTGGCTGCCAAGGTTGAAGAAACCCAAGTTCCACTTCTTTTAGACCTCCAAGTATGTGTCTAGTGCTAAATTTCAATCCCAAGTTTGTAAAATTTGTGTTTTTGAACTTGTCATTGAATTATGAAAGATTGGGGTTTTTTTTTCCTGAATTTTTTTTCTATTTTTTAGGTGGAGGATTCTAAGTACGTATTTGATTCAAGGACCATTCAAAGAATGGAGCTTTTGGTGCTATCAACTCTGCAATGGAAGATGAATCCCGTGACACCAATTTCCTTCTTTGATCATATTACAAGGAGGCTTGGATTGAGGACCCATTTGCATTGGGAGTTCCTTAGAAGGTGTGAGCGCTTGCTTCTCTTTCTCATTGCTGGTAAGTATAGTCAAAACAGTGTTTTCATTGCTGATCAAAAAACATTTATCTCTTACAAACAAGGAAATGTCCGAATCTTACAGTTTCATTCAATTTTGATCCAGATTCAAGGTTCATGCTTTGTATTCCCTCAATCTTAGCTGCTGCAACAATGCTGCATGTTATTAAAGAGGTTGAACCCTGCCATTATCTTGAATATCAGAAACAACTTATCGAAGTACTCAAGACATGCGAGGTTTGTCTAATAATTACTCCTGGTGCTCTGATTTGAATTTTTCCTACATGGCTTGTTTTCATTAATTCTGATTTTGTTTTATCAGGAAAAAGTAAATGTGTGCTACAAGCTCATCTTAGAGTCATTGGAAAGTCATTGCAAAGGAAACCAAGGCTATAAACGCAAGCACAGATCAATACCAAATAGCCCAAATGGTGTGATTGATGCATCTTTTAGCTGTGAAAGCTCAGATGATTCGTGGACTATGGCATCTTCAGTCTCATCATCACCCCAGCCCCTGTTCAAAAGGAGTAGAATACAAGAACAGCAAATGCGGTTACCTTCACTAAATCGTATGTTTGTGAATGTGCTTAGTAGCCCTCGTTAATCTTTCCTTGTCATAATAATTAGTACTGTTAAGCATGTTATTATACAATTCCTTTCGCGTATTATGGGCCGTATTTGTTCTTAAATGTGCAATCAATTTATGTTTCATAAGTCATAACTTCTTATTTTTGCCTTTATAAGCCAAACTTGCTAACATGGATTGGAGATGGATAAGTATCTGCTAAATTCGTCTCTCATTTGACCTTAGGAGGTCTGTTAGGAGTTTTTCAATGAGAAGAGATGGGTGGTCTTATTTCTGAGGTTGACATGAGTGCCTCAATATACTTACTTTCTGATTCTTCTAATTATGGTTGTGATTCTTGTGAACAAACATCTATATATTTTTGGTTATGAACCTTGAGGATTAGAATTATGGTGAAAGTAGAATTAGATCGAGGTAGGGAACCAAAGTCAAACTGTTTCTTGAAGTAACAAATTGTTGACTTGTGTGATTGTTGGGACAGGTGAATGTTTGTAAGTGTTCTTGTTTACTGTTTTATATGAACATGATAGAGAGAGAAATAATGATCAATCCAGATTCTGGATTCCCATTTAAATATCAGGGAGTTCTTGTAACAAGGTCAAAGAGAACAAGAAAAGTCCTTAGAGAACAACCAAATTCCCACTAGCTGGATTTTTTCCTACCCTCCCTACCTAAAATGATACTTACTATATAGCAGAAATGGTACTAGTTTTCAAAGTAACAAGTAATTTTCTTTTGTGCTGAACTTAGTATATGATATAGGATTGTATTTGTACTCATAGGTATGGGAATTTATTGGTGTGGCCATGATCTTTAAGGAATCTTTTATAGTATAGAACAGTTGGACCATATTCAACCTTATATGTGTGGTATTATGATAAGTCATACCCTGCCAAAGAGTTAACCTTTCAAGTCCATTACCATCTTTGTTCCTAATGATGTTGATATCCAAGTCACACCATGCCAAAGATTTAACCTTCAAGTCCATAACCACAACCATCTTTTTTCTTAATGATGTTGATAATATCTTTTATGGGCAAATAAAATAGCTGTCATCTAGCCTTCTCTCTGCTATGACTCTGCTTTTTCCTTATTCATTTGAATATCTTTCTTACTTTGTCAATCTGAAGTTTGTGGTGGGTTGTTCTAATTCAATCCATAACTGTATGTAAATGTTCAAGGCATAAAAATGATATCACAGGAGAAGAACTTTGAGTGCATCAATAAGAAGAATAAACTGTTTCCTAGTTTCATTCTGAATTGCCTGAACATTAGCATCAGAATTATTGTGGAAAATCTCACTAAATAAAAAGTAGTGTTTTGGAAAAATTTGGTGTCCCAAGGGCAAGACAGGACAAAATGAAAATAGGTTTACTACTGTAGCTTTGTCTTTGTTTTGTACTTCAAACCAAGCAAAGTTGAAAAGCTTATGGGTGAAGAAAGTGGAGATTTGGAGAATGGGTGGAGTAATCATTCAAAATATGTGCAAGCTTTTCATTTTTCAGGATGTCTTTGTGCTTGTGGTCCTTCATTTGCCCTTCTCTTTTTTTTTTGCTTTCAAGTTTTTGACAGTCTTGTATTTATCACCTTCCTTCATATTTCTGATCATACTTTCTAAGAGAATTTCATTCTGTTTTCCTGTTGGAGAATTGTTAAATGGAACAGCTAAGGAGTTGACCCCACTATTAATAATCCATGGATTTATGCTTTAATTAATCCCAAATTATTCTCAATTTGCTCATTCATGTAGAATTTTCATCTTCATCATCATTCTCCCCTAAGCAATCACAAATTATTACTCTTAACTCTATAATTAGATGCCATAGGCTTTGAATCTTAAACCTTTAAGGCTAGAGGAAGAGGGTAGGAAGGAATATAATGTATAAATTTAGGCAGAGAAGTAGATGCTTTGCTGGCTATTGCAAAAAGACCTATTTTCTTGTTATCTATAGGCCATGCGGCAACATGCATAGCTTATTTCTAAGTTTAGCTGCTAGAGTACAAAAGCTTTATTATATTTTGAGTTTTGAAGCAAGAAATTATGTTATCAGTTATGAGAGTACATTTAGAAACAACTTGGAACATGCTATAAAGCTATGCCCATAACTGCTGATGGAAGAGCCTGCAAAATTTTGATCCTTTTGGTACCATCTGGATTTTGCAAGCATTGATGCTTGTACCATCTGATCAATGGAAATCAATGAAAATCACAATTCACATCTTATTTGTGTTTCACAGGAAAAGATTTTACAGTACTTCCTATAGTCCAAATTCCATCCATCTCACAAGGTTTCTAATATATTAATTTATTACCTAATCAAAACATAATCATGGGATTAGGAAGTTAGTTTAGATGTCACCCCATGTTAACTAAGTAGGTAAAAGCTGATCCTGTCTTGTTTGTTGACCTAGTTAATGGTTTTTCTACAATGAAATTATTATTGCTTTTGCCTTTGACAAAAATGAAAAAAAAAGTACTTAATTACACAATTCAAGCAATGGGATTTTGTCCTGGCTTGGTTTGACAATAATGGCAAATGAGAAGGAAAAGGGAGGGAAGGAATGGGTAAGAAGGGATCCACAAAAGAGCCTTAAACAAGGAAATGGGGTAACTAGTACGCATGTGAAAGACCAGAGTTGAGAAGTAGTTGAAAACAGCTATGAAAAAAGCTTGTCTTTAAATTATTTTTAGGGTTTGATTGAGGGGAGATTGTCAAAAAAGTTTAGTACTCCATTGTTTCTTCTTCTATTTCTAGGTGTTGAATCTCAGAATAGAAAATTTAGAAGAGTTGAAATTTTGATGGGAAGAAATGTTTAGATAATTGCTTCCAATCATGCTTAATAATACCAAGGCAAATGAAAAAAAAAGAGATGCTACAAGTCAAAAGACATAAAACCTGTTCATATCTTTTCAGTTTACCTAAGTGTGAGGGAAACAACAAAAACATATGGTGGGCTAGATTATTGTTTTCTTAGTGGAAATGGCAGTGTCTAATTTAAAGATTGCCAGAGGGTCTTCTTCACATTTATCATTGTCCATGATATTTTTTATGTACAATTTTGTTTGATGGACTCGAAAGAAGGTACGTGACACACGATATGTGTTCAACATGGATATAGTTAGACAATTCTACTCGTATACTTTGATTTGTTTGAACAATGTAGCTTAACGTGACAAAATGTGACAAAATTTACATGTCAATGCCTGAGTATCCTATGTTAATTCCAAGAGTTACATTCGTTCAAAATAAACGAATTAGGGTAAAGTTGTTTAAAATGAAAGTTGGGGAGTCAATCTATTTCATACTTGTCCCTTCATCCTTATGAACTAGGGTTCATAATGTTTATCAAAGTGCCGGTATCCTTATGGAGAAAAACAAATCTATTTCATAATGTTTATCAAAGTGTCATATCCGGATGATTAGTAAAATACTATGTCAAATATGGGTATTTTCATATGAAATGAAATGACAGCTTAAATTTACAAACTAAGGGGAAAAAGATGGTTTGAGAGGTCTCATCAAGTACAGCAAAGCCAGATGCCAGGAAAAATTGAAGTTTCACTTTCACCCTGCAGGGAAAATAGATTGACTCTTCAACCTTAGATGACAAAACTAAAATATTGAAAAGGTGATCAATAGTGCTTATATTGGTCCAAACTAGTAGAAGTTATAACTGCCTTTATAAATGTGGCAGATATCAAGTCACTGGATTTTCTTAAAAGAAAACAGACAAAATGTACAACCAATGAGATTAATTTCAAAAAAAAGAAGAACTCATTACTATAAAATATTTCTTCAATCTTCAGTTTGGTAGGAATTTATGGAGTCATTTCTTGTCTGTGGGTTCAACTCAACAATTTGATTATATTTTACCGACATTTTTCATTATGTGATTGAGATTATCAGATTCTAACTAGTAGTTTGAAGTTTAAACATTGAAAACAAACGAGATTTGTTCTGTAACTTAGAATTTTCTAAGCCTTTGTTGATAGGGTTAACTGAATGAGAGCATGTTTGGCTTAGAAGTGACAAATATTGCAGACATGGGTTTTCGACATTCATAAATTTTGTCAACAGTGAACATACCTACCGGCATAAAACACAGAAATTGATGACACTAAGACTTCTCAGACATTACAAAAGTCATCAAATTCCGACCAAAAGTCTTAAACTTGAAACAGAGTTCCCCCACATTCACCTAACATGAAAGAAACTCCATGATCGGTGTAATTTTCACCCCCAGCTGGATTCGTGAAATATAATTTCTCATTCATTTCAGGCTTCAGCCGACGCCATAAAAGTTCTTAGAAAGTTCCGTATATTTGGTATGCCAGAAAAAAAAAATGAAAGTGAACTTTCATTTTCATACCATGTAAAGAAAAACAAAAATAGTTCTGATACGTTTACTGTTAACGAGTACTACTTTCTATCACCTCAATGATTCATGTGTAAATATACTACCTAAACTCAGTTGATTTAACGTGGTAGTTCAGAAACAGTAATGAATTGAAACTATCTGCATATATTTGCAGAAAGTACAGGAAAAAATTATAACCCAGATGATCAAACAGCAGGAAATGGCATATAATAGTAAGAAATATATGGAGAAATATGCATATGTATATGCTCCTTGCTAGTTGCTAGTTTATTAAAATGGATATGTTTTGCTATTTGCTGATGGATCACATCAAATCCTGAGTTTTTAACTTTTTGGGTCATTACAAATAGCAAATTATGCTCCTTTCTCTGGCAACTGGCAAGTCTCAAACGCTGTCATGGCCATATTTGGGAATCTTTACCTTACCCTTTGGAAAATGGTAGCTGTTCATCAATACAATACTATATCTGGATGGAGAGAGTTTGATTCTCTTACATATAATTACATTATCTTATTCTCATTTCTATATGGCTAATTGTACAAAATGGATAGTTTACTTTAGCAAACCATGCACAGACTACACTTTCTTCATAATTTATCACACACATAGAAGTATATTAAGATACAAGCCCTTATGTCCTGGTATTTTCAAGTCTTTCTTCCGGAAACAGATCATTTTCTGAATTGAAATAGGACTGGCGACGCCGAATCACCCCTATGAGAAGAAGAAAATAGATTTGATTAGCCATTTTAACCAAGAATTACCATTAGAATGAAACTATAAGAAGCTTGGAATGGCTTGTCTTGCCTTGGTAGAGATATTGCTGGAAAGCCAATCAAGACCTTCATAAAGTCCTTGGCCAGAGGTTGCACACGTAGCTTGAATGTACCTATATGATCAGTTTATTCAAATGACAATTATTAGAGAAAAGTAACAATGATGCTAATATTGGCTTTTAATACCCTACCTTACTTATCTTAGTAGGTAGAAAGATATTAACTTGCTGTAAAGTATATAGGCTAATGACTGGATATTGAGTTAAGAATTATAGATTTATGTACCAACGGCGTTGGCGGAGTGAATTCAAGCCAAGTTTATCAGTAATTTCTGAAACAGTCAAGGCATTGGGAAGATCTTGCTTGTTGGCGAAGACAAGTAGGGTTGCATCACGTAGTTCATCCTGCAAAATTTAATACCACAAGTAATTATTGCACACTTCAAAGCTTAGATATAGTACACTACCAAATTTGTACTTTCTCAGTTTTAAATGAAATTTCCACTAGCAACTGCAAAATTAAGATTATTTGTAGATTATTATATCAACCTCACTCAGCATCCTGTGAAGCTCATCTCTAGCTTCTGATATTCTTTCTCTGTCATTACTATCGACCACGAAAATTAGGCCCTGAGTGTTCTGAAAGTAGTGTCTCCATAATGGTCGTATCTATAAAGCAAATTAATTTTGAAATCAGTACTCTTTAATTGCTAGATATCAGCTATAGTTATAACAATGGGGTGGGATATATTTACCTTATCTTGTCCTCCAACATCCCACACAGTGAAGCTAACATTCTTGTACTCAACAGTTTCAACATTGAATCCTGGATAATCAAAAATGGTTAATCAGTTGAAGTTTTTTCAGTTCTAATGCTTGAATCGCGCCGGTCTATGCTATAATTATATCAGAAACTTTGTTTTTTTTTTTCAGAAGTTGATCAGGTAAACTTCATGCCAAATGAATATAGACATGTAAATAATCAAAGGGTTGGAATTGGAATTGGATTTACCAATAGTTGGTATGGTAGTAACAATCTCTCCAAGTTTGAGCTTGTAAAGGATGGTAGTTTTGCCAGCAGCATCAAGTCCCACCATCAATATCCTCATTTCTTTCTTTGCAAATAGCATTCTTACCAATCTAGATATTGTCATCCCCATTGCTCCAAACCCTTTTTCAGCTAACTTTAACTACAAGAAATAACAGATCGCGAATGAAAAGGAAATTTATATAACAGATACCAAGAAACTAGTAAATCTTAACCTGATTCAAGGAAAATTTTGATGACATACCTGGAAAAATTGGAGCAGAAATAAGTCTTCACCCTAGAAGTGTAATGAATAAGAGGGAAGCCAAAGGGAATTATATGCCTTGATATCATTATAAAAGTAATGAGAGAAATGGACTAAGGTATAAAGGGTAATAAGAATTGGATTCCCAAATCTATTGGCGAAGCATAAAGGGAACTAACTTTGTTTGGTGGTCTGCAAGCTGACAATTGTAATTTAAGGCTTTAAGCATAACTTGTGAAGTTCTAATCCGTGATTTTTTAGAATGGAATTCGCTGGAATTCAATTTCTAAGTTGAAAAAGATAGGAGAATATAAATGGGATCCACTAATGAAACCGGATTCTGCAGTCTGATAATGAAAAAGCATAAGAATATTTTGTTTTTGTGCTTATGACAATATCTTCATGATTTCTTTAAGATTCTTCTGTCAAATTGTTATGTAAATCTGGAAATTATACCTTTAAGACAAGGCATTATGTACTTACAATTGAAGACATAAAAAGTATTGCTCAAAGTACCCTATATAAATAAAATACTAAGACCCAACCCAAGACATGAATTGTTTTTTTCTACAAGAGTGATGGTGATGATGCAGGGAGCCATTACTTCCGAGAGATAGCATCTTTTGCAGATTCCAGGGTGGAGACGACGGCAGCGGCGGCGCCAGTCAGGACACTCCCGCTAGTTTTCTGATTGCTTTGTGGAATCTGATGAATTACCTGCACACTCTTTGTCTCTTGGGGTTTCCCTGCTGATGAAAAATATTGCACTGTCTCCACCTTTTTCTCAACTGCACCTTGCTCATTTGTGGTCTCACTTCCCTATCCAGACCAAAACTTCTTAATCTCAATTCAAGAATTCTGAAAAGATTAGAAAAACCAAATGATCAAAATTATTGAGAAAGTTAAAATGGTACCTTCATGGCTTGCATGTTGAATTGTTGATATTGGATGTCACAATTCTTAACTTAGATTTCAAGAAACTATTGGAGAACTTATATCTGATATGTTATATTAGTGGTCTCCATCCCTTAATTACCATTTAAATTGAGAGCTGGCTGTTGAAAACTTCAACACCATTTTTCAGCCAAAAGAAAAGGCCCCTAACATCAAGTGAACACCTCCACATGTCACCCTCTGATCCCTCATACCCAAAACTATTCTATTGCAAGTTCTTGCAAGCTTCAAATATAAAATTTTCTTAATTTCTTTCAATTGTCCCAAATTCGAAAGAAAGAATGATTTGTCAGACACTATCAAAAATAAGTAAAAATAAACTAGATTATAACCATCTTTTTATATTGCATAATCTGCTGAAATTGAAAATGAACTCCTGAAGCAGGAAGGAAACATATAGTAATATACTATTATAATAGTATCTTCCAATTACAGAAACACAATCCAAACAGACATTGTTAACAACAATTCAGGTGCTGACTATATTATGTCCTTTTCTAAACACTACTTGGGTTGGACTACAAGTCTACAACTGAAACAACAGATACTATTATTTGACAAAACTGTATTTGTCAAAAGATCATAGAGGTGAAGGGTTGACATCAGTAAGTCATAAGAGGTGACCCACTGCAGTGGACATCAGAAGCATCTGAGAGCCTTTGCCTTGGAGACAATGTTGTGATTCCAGCAGCATCAACATCAATGTTCAAAATGTTCTTCCTCTTCTGGGTTTCAGAGTTGGATTTCTCTTCTGATAGCTGCTCAGCAATTGGACTCAAGGCCTCTGCTTCCTTTGTGGGGAGAGACACCATGGCTTGAGCTTCACTCACCACTGATGCATCACCATCTGTAGCATATAAAATCCTTTGGATAGCTTTAACAATCTGCAATAATATGTAGAATAAAACATTACAAACCAATTAAATTTGAATAACCCTTTTCACTACTAATAAAGTTTTAATAGATAGAAACCGGTGAGTCTTCAATCTCAGGAGTCTGGCAGAGAATCTCAATGTCTCTCAACTTTGCAAAGTAGAAATCCCTCTCTTTCTCAAGACTATCCACAGACAGCTTCAATTCAGTAATCTACATTAACACAGAAGAAGTAAATAGATTTTTATGAACATTCTCAAACCAACAATATATAACAACATCAATTCATCCATTGAACATAAAGTACCTGTTCATCATAAGCAGGGATGGGTGCAGCAGGTGGTTTGGATGAAACCTTTGCTGATTGATTTGAAGGGTTCACGGATGATGAAACATCATTCCTTCGAGCATGGGAAGATGGAGGTCTAGGAGCAGCATTTGAACCCTTGGTTGAGGACTGTGATGCTACTGATTTCTTGTTTGCATCTTTTCCTCCCTTAGCAGCCTCTCTCCTTTCCAGTGGATTGTAACTAAATATTTAGCAACAACAAGAAATTGCTCAGGACTTTTCATTCATTCAATTTAAAACAATTGAAATCATATCAATCTCATGAAAGTCAATTATTCTTAAATGTCAATGTATACTAAACCATAGGACCAAATGTCAGCATCAATTGCTGGAGAAAGAAAGAGAACCTTAATTCAACATTATGGAACTTTGTCTATTTAGTGATGTCAAAATAAGACAAACATGGCAATGTGAAAAATTGATCCAGAAATTCGATTGAAGTCATAATTTGAAACGCAATTAGGGAAAAAAAAAGAAAGGTTAAAAGAAATTTACTTATGAAGACCGCCTCCATTGACCGAATCACAGTATCTTTTCATCCATTGCATGAACTCCAGATTATCAAGCGGCCTCCCTTTCACCAGCTTGCTCACCTCGATATGCTAAAACCAAACAAAAATTTTCAAAAAGAAAAAAAAAAGAAGAGAAAATCAAATCAGAGATTCAAAACCAGAAGAAATGAAATGCTTGAGAAGAATAAAATTCAAATTAAAGCAAAAAAACCTTGGTGATTTTGAGTTTGTTAAAGACGTCTTGGAGGACTTTGTAATTTTGGATCATCTCGTACTCGTTCTTGGCATCGAAGTTCACTTTGTGCATCGGCACCATCCCTGGATGAACCGCATCCATTAGCTGGCAATGAACCGCACCGCCACATGCCTGAAAATATCACCGGATCGGAAAAAAAAACACTTCAATTAGACAAAATTCTCTTGTTTTTCAAAAATCAATCGCTCAAATTTCACCAGAAAAAGAACAAAATCAAAGAAAGGAAAAGAAAGAAGAAACCTCTTCGACTTTGGAGAGACTGAGATGGAGAGTGGAGTTGATCCAAGCAAGAATTTCAGATCTACCGACGAAATACGCCGAATCCATCATCCCGATATTCGTCGCCATTTTCTTCTTTCTTCTTCCTTTCTTGCTTCGCTGTCTTGTTGAAAATGAGAAGCCGTTTGCTTTTCTTTCCTATATTTTCTTTTTGAACGGCTATTTTGTGTCAGAAAGAAACGTTTGAAGGGTTTTTAAAATGAGAGAAGAGCGGGATCTTTTCCAATTCAAAAAAGCAATTGAGGGCTTGACAGCCGCACACAAACCAGACGCACCGGTCCACTACGGTTTGCTTACTTCCAGCTAAAGCCCAAATTTATTGGTATATATTAGCCCAATATGTTTAATTTTATATTTAAAGCCCAATAATGATTGGGTTTTCTTAGCCCATATCGATTCATTTTCAGATATAATAAATGATTTTTTTTTTGCCAGAAGATATAGATGATTAATGATTTATTTTTTCATATATACTACTAGTAATATATAGTTTGAAAACAACTGATATTTAAATTTTTGTCTTTTGTATATGAAAATCTCTGAAATCAATAAAATTAAGTAAGGTCCATTGCATTAAGCCCTTAATGAAAACAACAAAGTTATTTAATTATTGTTTTATAATAATTTGATCCTATAGTTGAAACTTAGGAGCATTAATAATTTTTTTTTTGTCTAATTTTAATTCCTAAATCCCATGGGCATCTTTTTTGGGTTAAAGACTTAAAGGAGCAATTATTGTTTGACTCTTTACACTAACTAAGGCTTGTACATTATGGTCCATATAGATTATTATCACACATTAAGTGAATCAAAGCAAAAATGTTGGGTCCATACTCCATACAGCTTTTTGTAGGAATGGCCATTTGAAGCCGTAAGCCTATAAAATTGTATTAAAGAGAATTATGGTTAATGGTCCATACATTTCAGTAATGGGAAAAAGTGGGGGTTGGCATCAAATTCCATTTACTCTTTTTGCTGCCAAGAATATGAAAGTCTTTAAAGTAGGAAAGCAAAACAAAGGTGATATGATATGATGAAGGGGACCAAAAAAGAACAGCTATTTGGGAAAAAAAGGATAAATTGCCTTATAGACAATCAATATCTATGGATTAAGGGGAACTTTCTTCATAGAAGGATAATCTTTTGCATTGATAGTATCAAAAAAATGAATAAGAATATATCAGATAATGTGGTAATTGCCATGTGAAATCATTTAATTTTGCAATGAAATAATTTATCAACCCTTTGTTAATCCAACAATTATTGAGAAGTTATTACTACATTTTATTTATTTATTTATTGGATGAAGAATGAAGATATTTTCATCAAATATATATAATAGACTACACATGGACTATGGTTTTTTGGAAGTGAATACTTCCCCATTGAAAAAATGAAATATGCTTTTGCATGTGCAAAGACTTAAAAAGTAGAGATTTGGTACCTATATATTTGATATTTGTTGTTGTACCTGGTTTTAATTTATTCAATTTCAGTACTAATCATGCCATATGGAACCCAGATCTCAATCAAACTGAAACTGCAGAATATTTAAGAAAAAATGGCCTATGAAAATCTTATAAAGATATACTTTATTGGTTAATTAACACAAGTTACACAACATAACAAGACAAAAGGACTGTTAAAAAGAAAAAAAACAGAGACCCAAATGTCATGGGTCCTAGTGAGTTAAAAATAGGGGAATAGATTTTGGGTCTAAATCTAAGAATCTAAGAATTAGCAATAAATATTAGTGTCAAACAAGAAAATTGAACACAATATTATGTCATGTAATTTCCAACTCAATCACAAACTTTGAAAAACAAATGTGAAAGAAAAAAAGGAAAAAAGACCTATTAGTCAATCATTACATACATTTCTCTCCCTAGTCTCTACAAAGGGTAATAATCTCCAATTTCTTTATCCAATGTTTGTTTTTTAATCAATGTCCATAATAGTATGAAGAAGATGAAGTTGAAGATGGGATTTTCTCAAGAATTTGTAAAGCTTCTTTCATGGGCGGTCTCTTTTGTGGAATTGGAGATGCACAATTGAACCCCAACTTAAAACAAGCAAGCAAAGCCTCCTCTTTGCCATCCAAATCAGCACGAATTGCCGCATCAGCCATTCTCAAAGCCTTATTTTTGTCCTCAACAACGAGCCCATTTCCTTGACCCAACTCATCCACAACTATGACTTTCCCTGTTAAGAGCTCAAGCAAAATGACCCCAAAGGCATAAACATCCCATTTTGGGTTGGGCTTGAGGCTCCGAAGTGACTCGGGCGCATGGTAAGGTGACACACCGAACGAGCTCGGGCTTGGACTTGGACTCGGCCCGGCTAAGTCTGGGAAACTATCTCTCGACGCTGTTGATCTTTTGCTACCAAAATTCCTGGCTGAAACTCCTGCTTTGTAACTACTCGTGTCGCCTGTTACGAGCCTCTCGAGCCCAAAATCTCCAATTTTGGGTTCCATATCAGAGCCTAAAAGGATATTGCTAGGCTTTAAATTGGCATGCACGTGCTTCTTCTCATGGAGATATGCCAGCCCACGTGCCACACCTTTGGCTATCTTTAGCCGAGCCTCCCATGGAAGATGACAAGGTGAAGACCCAACTTTTCCTGCAAAAAATTAAGTAAGAAAAGCCAAAAAAGTAGTATATTAGTTAGCCAAAAAAACTGAGATGACACCAAAAAAAAAAAAGATTAGTCGTTTTCATAAGGGTAATGACTAATGAGCTGTTTCTGGAATTATGGGAACGTAAATCGCTGTCAAACGCCGTGGGGTAAACGATGGGCAAAAATTTTGAACCAATTTTCAGACAGTTGACTTTCCCATGCATTAAACAACAAGACTTCAGTCAGTACAGTTACACCTACTCCACCGTCATGACTTCAGTTCTCCAGCGCATTTTAGCTGATACCCATTTGTTTTTGCTAACTTGCGCTTACGTTTCACTTGGAAAGGGAGGAAATTTGGGAAAAAAGAAAACGAAAAGAAGGAGAAAAAAAGGAAGAAAAGAAGAATGAACTCACTGTAACGAGCGTTGGCGAGGCTGCCATTTGGTACAAAGTCGTAAATAATAAGCTTTTCATCGACTCCCCAATAAAACCCACGAATTCTGACCAAATTGGGGTGCACCAGTTTTGCAATGACTCGAACCTGGGTTTCGAAATCCCTGAACCGATCCACACTGTTCTCACCAATCCTTCGAACCGCCAATGAAGTTCCATCTTCAAGCACTGCTTTGTACATTATACTAGAACCAGTCGCACCCAAAATGTAAGCCGATGCTTTAAGTAAAGTCTCGAGTTCGAGCTGCTTTTCGCCGTCAACTATCACTAATGTTCCTTTTTTGTCATGTTCTTGCTCTGGATGCCGTTGATTATCATGACTTTTGTTGTTCCCTCTTTGATTTTGATCCTCTTCAGTTTCAGAAGTCGCATCGGATTCTTCTTCGTACTCTGTTCTTTTTCTCAGACATGACCATCGAGTGAAACCTCTTGATTCTGACGATGATGATGTTATGGACCAATTGTCTTTGGCTGTGTTTGCTTCTTGCTTTAACGTTGTCTCCACTTTCTTTTTCTTTCTCAACTTGTAAACCAGAAGGAAAACCATGATGACGAATCCAATTCCAGCAATGTCTCCGACCACGATTCCTACTATTGTCCCTGTTTTGAGCCTGTTCTGTTTCTGTCCTGATTTTGAAGCTCCGGGGGACGCTTCCGGCGTGTCGGACTCCATTGTCTTGGGGATGGCGGCTATTGCTGGTGGAGAAGTGGGTGAAGAAGAGGCGTTGGGAAGAGATGACGGCGACGAAGGAATTGGACAATCACGCCGGGTTACTTCGCCGCACAGATCAGGATTCCCGAAGAAAGATTTGGATTCTTGATGCTTGAAAACGGTGATTTCCGGGATTTCTCCGGTGAGGTTATTGAAGGAAAGATCAATAGTGGCGTCACCGGGGATTTTCTCTGCAAATTGTGACGGAATTTCGCCGGAAAGCCTGTTGTAAGAAAGGTTCAAGTATTTAAGACTGCTGCCGCCGAAATTTGGAGGCAAAGACCCATCGAGGAGATTGGAAGACAGATCTAGAGCTTGAACAGATTGAAACCCAGTGGGGAGATTTCCAGAAAAGTAATTATTCTTCAAAGAAACAACGGTTAGATTTTGTATGGTAGTGAGAGTGGCGGGTAAAGTTCCCGCCAACGCATTATCAGAAAGGTTAAGAAACTGGAGACTTTGTAACCGTCCGATTGTTTCAGGAATCCCGCCAGAAATCAAGTTGTTGGACAAATCAAGAAGACGAAGCTGAGTGGCGTTGAAAACAGAGAAAGGAAGCGTCCCGTTGAGAGAATTGTTGGAAAGATCGAGACTTTCAAGGAACTGAATCATGCCCAGATCAAACGGAATCGAACCCAGAAGCTGACAGTTGGGAAGAGACAACCTTAAAACCCGAGAGTACTCATTGTTGTTCGGAGCTCCGCAGGTTACGCCGTTCCATGAACAAGGAGACTGGTCTGTGTTGTTCCAGCTCTGTAACACGTTCATGGGATCGCTGAGAATGGAGTTTTTGAAAGAAAGCAAGAGAATCCCATCATTGTTTAGAGCCCCCAAAGGTTGAAAAACCAGAAGCTCAAGAAAAACAAGAATTCTCCACCATAAATGGAGGTTGAACTTGAAACTAGAACAAGAACAAGAAGAACTCATGATTTGTCAAAGTACTGATCCCACATTTCTTCTATGAAAATAGACACAAAGGGAAAAAAAAGGAGATAAAGAAAGAAAAAGAAGGAAAAAGATAGAAAGAGAGAGAAATGACTAAGAGAAGTAACTGAGATTTATCATTTATGTTAATGAATGTGCAGGGGGTGACCATGTGATGAAAAAAGTTGGTTAACGAAAATAATTATTAAATTAAAAAAATTTATTTTTATAGTACTATAAGAACAGAGGTAGGGAAAATAATACACAGCTCAACAAAACAAACTTGCCATCACCAAAAATGCTCTGGTGAACAGCTCTTTCTGCCTCTGCAAATTTTATAATTTAAGGTTTTGCTACAAATGATTAATTGCTCACACCGTTGGTTTTATAAATTTATTCCTTTTTCCTCTTTCTCTTTCTCTTGCTTGTGAGCACATTTATTTATTAAATTAAATAAAACTCCATACTTTAAAAGAACAAAAAAAATCACCTACAGGATCAGAATAGAATAGCATCTTTGCTACAAGACACCTATGTCAAGCTGAAAGTTGCAGTGGCTTTCTCTTAGATTGACTTTAATGAAACTTTCTGTTTCTTTAATGTTTTGTCTGTTAGATTTCTGTAAGCAAATTACTAGTAAAATAGATTAATTGGATCTTTAATTTCTTCTCTATAATAGTTAGTACTTAGTTGGTTACTAGATGGGTAGCACATAGCAGAGAGCTTATCTAAACAGGGGAATCAGGACACATCTGCAGATTTGCAGGTTTTTCTACATTTTTGTATGGGTAAAAACTAAAATCCATATAAACCCAATTGCTAAAAGTTAAAATTACTTCAAATTTCTAACAGTTTTCCACCAGAAATCATAGATAAGTATATGAAAATTTGTTAAAGACCCAGTTTTCTTTCTCCCCACACATTCACTGAATAGGGAATTAATATTCTCATTCTTCTTTTTTAGGGCACAAGGACAAGGGAATGGGTATAAATTCTTGATAGGTCAATTTTACATTATTTTCCTTGATTTGTCAAATTTACATGATTGTGTCTTTGATATGTATACATGTTTGATGTCTCCAACCAATATTGTATGGTGTATGGAAACTGTTCTTCGTCTCTAAATATAAACGTATGCTTTGCAAATTGCTAGTGGGGAAAAAAGGGAATAAAATGAGAAAAAAAGTGGAGGGGAAAATAATCAAACTGGCTGCATTAATATCTAGGGCAAAATTATTGCAGAGGGGGTCCTCAAAAGGGTCCTTAATATTATCTCATCAGAATGTAATTATTGGATTTATCCCAAGTATTTTAGAGTCTTCATTCATTGCTCCACCGTTTAATGAAAATTTGACTAGCTGGTGAGCCATTGGAAGTCAGAAAAATCTTACAGAATTTATTATTTGATGAACCATGCATGGCCCCAACAATTGAGCTATACCAAGAACTTGCCTCACTGCATAGGCAGTATAAAATGCTTAAATGCTCTTATTCCATTCTGCTGTTTCAATTTAATTAAGATATGAAATAATATTATCAGAATCTGTGACAAAAAAAGGGAAAATGATAATGGGAAGCAAGAAAACAAGAAAGAAAATAAAAGGGGATGAAAATGACTCTCAAAATTATCAAAGTTTCATCATGTCATGTGTAAGATGTTGGCTAGTTAGGGCTATTTACTTGACAGCAACCGAAAAACCTGGTTTTATAATTTTGTATATCCCAAAGGAATTTGTGTTCTTGTAATAATTGTTAGTTTAGTTCAAATGAATCAAGGAAGTTTGTAACAGGGCATGTTCAGCTGTCTAACTTTTAAGAACCCAAGCTTTTCAAGTCCCATAATATGGAATAACATGCAAAGCAATCAACCAGCTATATGATTCCTCTCCCAAATTGTCCTCATTTTGGGCAGTCCATATGCCCATATCTCTCCTTTTTATTTTCTTCCTTAACCTTTTGTAAGATTCCAGCTTAGGGTTTTAAGATTTAGCATTTTTGGCTGATTTATTGGCACCAACCAAGATTTCAAGTTTGCTGACAATATGGGGAAGCTTGGATTTTGTTCTTAATTGCAAATGGCTGCTTCCCATTAATCCCAGAATTTTTAAGATTTTAAGAGTGTTTGTAATCTTGTGTACACATGGGAATGCATTATGTCATCCATCATCATCATCATCATTTCTTCCTCTTCCTTTTTTAAAAATTGTTTGTGGCAGCTTTACCCACCACCTCGTTATAATATATAATTAAGCAAATTAAAAAAGTAGGTGAATGTTAATTAATGAATGAATGAATTCAAGATTAAAAAGATTAGTATTATGCTTGCCTTGTTTGGTATGGCCCATTTTTCACATTTTCATGCACAAACCAGATTATGAAGGGAAAGTCTTTCACTTTCTAGTATCTCGGCTCTCTATTAATGATGCACCTTCTTTTTCTTCCTGTTCCTCCATTGAAAGTGATCAAAAAAATAAAATTAAAAAAGGAAGAAATAGATGGAAAAAGCTCTAAAGCAATGTTGACACTTTTTCTTTTGTTGTGTGTTATAAAAAGGCTGTAATGGCAACAATAGAGAGGTTTTGCAGGTGTGGGAGTTGGCCCCCATGGGTGTTTTTCTTTTGTAAAATATGAAAAGAAACTTTTGAAAAGGTCAATCTGGATCCACAAGGCACTTTGGTCAAAGATTTTGACAGCTTGCTAATTAACATCAACCATCAGTTAAAAAAAGGAAGGATGGAAGAAAGTTACAGGATAGAATTTAGCAGTAATTGACATCATTTCTTCTGCACTTTCACTTTCCATTCTTTGGAATTGGACAAAATTCCCAGAAATTGAAAAAGAAAATAAAAGTGGAAAAACTTCAATGTGTTGGCATTTGGAGTCAATGGATTCTACATTTGCCTGAAGTTGCTTGCTTCAGTTGAGCAGCTTTTTACTTTTCTTGCTTCACCCCATTTCAATCCCAAATGGGCGGATCATGTTTCTTCTAATTTCTTCATTGACACGAAACCTAAAGGACTTGCTATTCAGTAGGTACAAAGCACCAAATCCTTTATGAATTCCATTTTTATAAGCATAAACATGATAGTAGTAAGAATTTTTTGGGCTTTAAACTACCATTACCAGAATCTTAACTGCCTGTTGTTTGATGAATAATCATGAACAAACAAAAAGGTTCAGTTTTGATGGCCAGAATGCAACAACCAAGAAGTTTGGGACTTTGGGTTGTTGCCCCTATAATTAAAAGCTTTCTAACGAGAAAATTCTAGGTATTATAATTTATACTTTCAGTTGAAACGACATAAGGAAAAACAAATTTACCTGACCTTGGTTAAATTAAGTAATTTAAGTACTGTTTTGCTTGTGTGAGTGCGGGTCATGCCAACTCCTGCCTTTTTTTTATCTTCTTGTGTCTGGTAAGAAAAGGACCAAAAATTAGAACTTAACCTGGATTGATAAATTACTTGTTCAATGAGAGAAGGAGCAACATTTTTTTTTTGGTACATTGGACCGGTCCAAAACCGCTTTAGCTAACAATGGCCTTAGGCCTCGACACACTCCGGCTATCCTTAATGAAGCGATGAAGCACACCCGGTGGTTGATCAAAAAAGGAGCAACATTTTCAGACCTTTTCAAGTCTATAAACTAAAAGAGGCAGGCATATGGCAGAAAAGAGTAAAACCTGGTTTAGAAATTTCAAGGTCTGAGAAATTTGCAAGCTTGCATGATTTTACAGATAACATGTCAATTTAGAATACCCATTTTTTGTGGTATATATTTATTGAATTGCTAATTTTGTATATACTTGTTTCACATGCCAACCTTATGATTTGATATATGAAGAGATATAAAAAAACAGCCAATTTGGTCCTTTTAGGTGAAATTTGGTTGGCCTCAACATTTTTTCATAAGAAGTATATATATAAGGTTTTGGATAGAATAAGGTTTGGACAAAAAATTACCAGCAGGGCTTAATTAATGCAAACAACAAATAATTGAGTTTTTTTCTCTTTGGTTGATATATATATTCAGAGACTGTGACTAGGTTTGCCAAAATCTGCAGCAATCTCTGTGGGACAATGGCGTCTGCTTTTTGTTTGTCCTTGTAAAAACCAATTTTCCTATATAAATTTTTGATCATATTCACTCATTAAATTTTGATTTGAAATCTCAAAAGCGACATAATATTTTGTCACGCAGAATTAAAAAGCTATGTCAATCGAGGTCTCATCAAAGAAAAGGTTATCTTAATGTAATCTGTAATCCCCCACATGGTTAGCCACTTATTCGTACAAAAAGAGAGAAAATGAAGTTGATTAAGGGAATTAGATTAAGTTAACCCCGTGAATAAGGAGGCTTTAAATTAAACTGCAAGGGCGGGTCAGTCGGCGAGGTTTAATACTAGTTTTTCTTTTCTTCCCCATAGGCCATAAGCTCATAACCCAACTTTTTTAGAGGCAGGTTGTCAACGCTGTGGTTGGATATGCAGCAGTTGTTTGTCTTGAGTTTTGTCCTAGATTGGGATAAGGAAACATGGGATTACATTATTATTATAGAAGAAAGAAGAATCTAATTTTTTAAATGGGAAGTCGAATTGCATTGGTTTGGGGGTTCATAATTCCTTTTCATTGAGGGAATAAAAGTTGATATACTAGTAGTATCTTGTGAGTTGGAATGTGAATGCCATTAATACAATCTAAATATTCCGAAGTCTTCTTCTTGCAACTTGAATATGACCCGAAATTTAATATACCCTTCAACAAATGTTTGGCTTTGAACATTCCAAAAAATGTATTAAATGTGCTTTGATTTAATGCGGGGTTGAAAATTGGAGAAAAACTTTGTTTCGATCATTGTTTTGACCTTGATAGATAACTCACCCTGCTAGCTCATTAATGAATGGGAATTTGGAAGTTTATTTATAAACTTGAAAGAGAAGAAAATGTTCGTGGAAAGTTAGAAGTTCAAGTAACTAGGTGTTGCCTAGCAGTTCGTGTTGGCACATGGTCTCACATGACGCCCCTCAACCTAAATTCCCATGTTTGCTGGGCCTCTGAGCCCCGTTTCCCAATCTGCTCTACCTAGCAGCTGCAGCAAAAGCTAGCTTCTTCTTGGGCCTTGGATACAATCTCCTAGCAAAAACACCCATACCCATTGCAAATAGTTGGATTGAAAGGTGCCCATTGGCCCTTGAGGCTTGAACCGCACAAGCAACACCAAGCGGCCGTTTGTTTCGCGGTATTGGGTTATACACACGCAAGCCAAGATGCCCGAGCATCCCATTGGTTAAGTAAAATGGCCGGATATCCTAGATACCTTCTACGAGGCGGGTATCAGTATACCCGTGTTGAGCCCACCACGGGAATATTGGCACGTAAGGGTATCTCACATGCCCAGCGCCGCAGTATCTAAATGAGGGTAAATCATTTAAAATCAGTGCCTTATCCGGGTATATATGGATATTACCGCAAAACAAACGGCCCCAAGTGAAATTTCTGTCATCTATAATTATGGTTTTTAGTTTTGTTGGCACATCTAATTATATCTTATTTTGAGGATTACTTTGAACAAAAATGGTGTAAATTGAAACAAAAACTAGTATCACTTTGAATTTGACGTAATTCTATTACAATTACACTTATCTCATAGTACATTGTGTCTATATGTTTATTTCTAAGGATTCACAGCAGAAGCGGTAAGTGAAGCTTCCTCCAATGAAAATGGTGCTAAAATACATATTAGACCTTAACCTTTCTACGCCCAAGGAACCTAGCAGGACTAAAGCGACTAAGATCAACAATGCTAGCACGTCCATCGAGCACAAGCTCAGCCATGGCAGCGCCAGTAGCTGGACCATTGAGAATTCCCCAACAGCTATGACCAGTAGCCACATAACACCCCTTGACCCCTGGAAGTTCTCCAATCACCGGCACACCATCGTCGGTACACGGCAAGAAACAAGCCTGCTCCGCCTTCACTTCCGCCTCTCCTTCAGCCAGATGGCTCGAAACGTTTTTAGCCACTCTTTTAAGCATCTCAATGGACTCTGCTTTGCCTACTATTTGCTCTGGATCATCTGGCACCTCTTCCTCGCTTGACATCCCACATATATACACTTCCCCTGTCAATCCAATTCATGGATTATAGTTTTACTCGAAACATGCTAAATTGTTTATGTTAAAAATATGAAATTGGGAGTCGAATTTACCGGTTGGACGAGGGTAGATTTCGGGTTCTATGGCTTTCCCGCCCTGTGGATGATAGCTGAGAAAAAGAGCATGGGGCGTTATAGCATCAGGCTGTTTGGGCTCCAAAACAATGCTATGGGCCTTAAGCCCAGAAATTCTGAACATTGAAGCTAACATCTCAAGCTTTCCAGTCCACGGTCCGAGTGCCAGAACAACCGAGTCCGACTCAATGACTCGTCCACCTTCCAGAACCACCGATCGAACTCGTCCTTCCTCGACCCTCACCTGCTCCAATTTCCCAATCACCACTTCGACACCGTATTTCTCCACAGCCGTGTTTAAGAGAGTTCTCGTGAATAATTGAGGGTGTACTTGGGCTGTGGTTTGGGTCGACCCGATCGTCATAGGCGCACGTGCCGACCCATCGACCCAAGATGGGATTTTAGAGTCACCGGATGACTTGGAACCCGACGGAGAAGAAGACGGCGAGTCCCTTACCGTAAGGCTCAGAGTGTTGAGGGGTCGATATCCGTACGATTCGGGGCCGTTGAGTTCTTCCGAGAGTGAACGGTGGAGATTAAAGCTAGCGCGTGCTAGTGGCCCGACAGGACCGCCGTCGCACCAATCTAGAGCTAGAAATCCGCCTGCTTTGCCGGAGGCTGCGCATGCTACGGAGGACTTCTCAACGAGGGTGACAGCGGCGCCTTTTTTGGAAAGGAAATAGGCCGTGCAAACACCGATTACGCCGCCGCCGCAGACCACCACGCGCTTGGTTGTTTCTGATTGTTGTTGGTCTTCCATTGGTTGTGATTTTGAGCAGAAGCAGCGAAAGGAAGCGGCGGTTATTACAACGTTGGAGGATGTTCGAGAGTTTCTTCTGTTTGGTCGGAGGAAGGGAGTGAGTGTGGATATCGACGGGGTTGGCGATGTCACCGCCATGTCCAAGTGTTTGCTGTTTAGTAATGATGAGTTGCCACGTGTTATTTTACAATCAGTTTATGGGCCTGATGGACTCGTGAAAAATATAATTGGATTTAATAGAGTCCAGATTCAATTCTTTGATTGATTTCGATCAAAATGGGTATAAAATGCAGAAGATTAATAGCCCAAATAGATGTTCTATCAGGCCCAACAAAATTGTAATGCTCTCTCAAAACTTTCCAGTGAGTAATGAGTAATAACAGCCAATGTTTAACATAATGATCTTCAAGGAATTAACAAGAAACTTTTAATAATGCAGACAATAAAATTTTCTTTAATCTTAGTATTTAGAATTATAAGATCATTAACATAAATATATTCTAAATTTTGAGATTCATAATAAGAAATTATGATAACGAGAAAGATAAAATTTTATGGGATGGAAAAAGTCTATCATTTCCGACTTAAACAGACTTTCAGTAAAGCTATTGCCATTTGACCTAATGTACTAATTTTGGTAAAGTAGACAACCCAAAGTCATGGGGAGTTGAATGCATGTATGAGACCAAAGCACCACAAATCCCACTTAAGTCACATTAACTAATTAATTACTCAAATTGTTAGCATATTTTCATGTAATAATTACTTTTAATTATTGGAAATAATGGAAGTTCTAAATGGGGGGAGGGAAAATTATAGTGGGAAATGACCTGTCCACACAAAATTCTCTTCCAAACTCAGTCATTGGAATTTCACATTTCTGTTTTTCTTTCTTTATTCCAATTTGCCCAAAGCTATACTATTTGTCTGTTATTGACAATTGCTAATGTCATCAAACTATTTTGTTCTAATTCCTTTCAACTTCGAAGTGCAGAATTATTGTCGTTATTTTGGTGAGGACCCAATCAAGTTGAAGACTATCACTAAAGCGACAACAATTCCTAACCAATTACTTCCTCAATCTAAGATGTTAGGTGAATTATTAGTTTTGTTTTGTTCCATTGTTCTCTTTAGGAAAACAATGGAAATTATAATTAAATTGCTAGGTTTGATAGCCATAATTTTCACTATATATAGGATGACAGCCATGTATATTATCGGCTTAAGCAAACCTTTGTCTTTTATATTCTCTTTTGGGAAGTTAGGAATTAAAGATTTAAGTAATATACATACTTTTAACTTAGATGAGATTTCGTAAACAACTTTACATGTTGATCATGGAAAATCATCTTATTTTGCACCTTTTAAAACTTAATTAGTGAGCTTGATGGGGTTGTCAAATACCCATATTAAGGTATGTCGACAAGTAAAACGAGATAAAGATATTGGGAGAGCTTTTTCAATTTCGACTTAACGCGATTTAATTTCAAATTAGTCGAGACTAGATATGATTATTGAATTCCGAGAGTTTGTATATATTGTATATAAAAAGATAGTGATGGGAAATGAGATTGTATATTCCAAATTCAATTATAAACATTAGATGAAACATTAGAAATGGGGAGTAGGGTGTTGCATTCTACGGAATTTCTTGCCTGACTTTAGTTGATTAGAGGACAAAATGCAAGATTTCAAATCCCAATTCCCTTTTATCTTCCTTAATTTTCTTGGCAACTTGATTGATAGTAGCCATTAGGTATTGCTTGGTGGGGGAGTCAATTAGGGTCCCTCAAAATAAAACCCAGAATATATCTCCACCCATTTTATCTTTATATATAAAAGACTCAGTCAAGCAAGGGTCCCAAACACATCATTGAACATGAAATTGAAAAAAGATTAAAAAACACACTAACAAAACAAAATTAAATAATTGCAGTTCAACAGTCATTTGTCATTTTCAAAACCAGGGAGAAATTTTTGAAAAAACAGAAGTGCCCAAGTAACTAAAAAAATAGGCCCATTGGCCACAAGCAAACAAGAAGGAACCACCCTAACAGATAGATGATTATAGACCCTACATTCTCCCAAATAAATATTGGCATTCATGAATCATGAATTCAAAACTGGAACACATTTTCCCTTTGTTCACACCCTCCAAAAGACCAAACCTACCTCTAATAAGCCAAGTTTGAAATTTTATGGCTATAATTTCTGTTTAATTCCATTGTTTGGTTGGCTAGAAAGCTCAAAGATTCATGAAAAGAAAACTGGTAAGCTACTAGCAAGTTTTTTCTGGTTTCTTGGAGTAGAATTAGGCCATTAGGGGGATGATATTGACATATATTGGATAAGTTTGATGATCCACAATTTATAAATACTACTATTTGTTTAGGTCAAAGTAACTGAATTTCTTGTATACTAGTACTATATAGCAAACTTAGCCAATTTCAATTGATTTAAGTTTGAATGAAAGGTATTGATAACCAAGGGAAAAACAGGCCAAATGATTTTGACATTTCAGAAACAATTTATTGAAGATTTCAAAGTGAACACTTTGGACCCAAATGCTAACAAAATAATTCTCCCACTTGTATCAAAATGAAAAGCTTGGGAAACATTGAAAAATAAAATTAAAAAGTGGAAAACAATGTTGAGAGTGGATAGAAGCTGGCCTTTACTAAGGAAAGCATAAAAAATATACTAATGAGTAGTAATGATTATTATATTCAGAAGTGATTCTTATCTGAATTATTATGACTTGTTTGAGTGTGAAATTTTGGATTATCTAAAGAAGAAAAACAAAGCTTAATCAGAAAAGGCCTGATTAGCCCAATTAAGCCTACCCAATGCCAAGGCTCTTATTAAAAAGACAATGACCCTTAACCTAACCACAGGCCAGATGACAGGAAACATAGGGCTCCACCACATTGACAAAGCCCTGTATTATTGGATGGATGGCTAAGGGCTCTCTCTTTCTTTTTCTCTTCTATTCCTTTACAAATTTTAAGCCATTAATTGAATAAAAATTATGAAATACTACTATATATTGACTAATTCTTCAAAATATATATTCATTAATTAATGTTTATTAGATTGAGTGAAATGAATTCAATGTCTCTTAAATAAGGTGTCAAATTCGAATATTATAAATAGAGAGGAAAAAAGTGGAAAAAACGAGTTTACCTAGTTAAAGTCCGACGCGATTCGGCTCCGAATTAGTCGAGATCAATAATTTTTATCGAATTAATGGTTTGTATAAAAAATGAAATATGATGAAGAAAGTTGAAAGCCCTTTTTTCCCTAGCAAAAATTCTTAAAAAGATTATTGGCTTTTGTGTGTTTTGGTTTTTTCAACTGAGGAAATTGAAGGGCAAATCATTGATGATGCTTTTCAATATACTACTTTATAAGAAGAAACATAAATTTGTTGGTTAGTTCAAAACCCACTAATTTTTTCTTGCTAGTTGGATTTGGAAAAAGATAAGCTTCCAATTCCCTTCCTCCTATCTCCCAACTACCTTCTTTTTTTGTCTGTAAAATGGTCCATCTCTCATCTTTCATCTTTTCCGTGGTACTCAATCCCAAAGCCTATCACAATTCTATTCACACATGCGTTTGCATGTGATGCTCATTTCTTTTGCAGCTCATTTAACTTGGTGTGTATGTTAAACTTGCTTTTGCTTGCTTGTGTTAACTTCCCTTTCTCCTTCTCTCTTTTTATCTTTTTTTTTTTTTTTGGGATCTAGTATGGGTATATGCAATAAATGAAGGGTTTATATATAATACACCGTCAGTGGAGTTTAGCAGACTGCACAAGCGGGTCTTGAAGGGTGACATGTGTCTCCTAGGGACTAGATTGAAATATTTAAAATTTATTAATTCAGAAAATGGACATATGTCAACTCCACAACCCGCTTATGGTGTCCAAAATTTACACTGTCGGTGTATCAAATAATTACCTATAAATGAATTCTCAAAAGAAAACTTTGAAGTTTTTATTTGTGTTAAATGTTAATCTCACTAATTTCTTCTAGTTTCATTTTATGGGTGGTAATTTTTGAAACGATTTTTCACACCAAGCCTCGAACCCTTATCCTTTGGGTTCAATTATGCAACATTAATTCTAACCATCAAAATGAGAGGAGGCCGATGGTTTCATTTTATGGATTACTGAGAAATTAAGGATGACTTTCCGTCTTATGCGTTTAAACGCTTTGTTACCAAGCAAATATTGAAATGATCCATCAAAAAAAGGATTAAGATAAATCCATAAATTAGGTAGATCATTCAATTCAATTTTATCTAAAAGGAAAACCTTAAAACAGTATATATGTCTTCTTCAAGGCAATTTTCCTTCTCCACTTCGAACACCCAAATCATTTGTCTAGCTAACTAAGTAATGATCTTGTGAAAGAATTGTACCATAAAAGCAAAAAAGCATGTATATATGTGCATCAATTCAATGTGCCTTTACTTGATTCCGAGAAGGAATAGTGACCAAGTTTTGGTTTGGAAGTAAAGAAGGGGAACCGAAAAAGAGTAGAAAAGGAGGATAAAATTATAAAGTAATCAAAATTAATCATAAGATTAAGACTTTGATTTCCAAATATATTTTATTTTATACATATAAATTTACTAATCAATCATAGTTTTCAAATAGTAGGTAAGTAATTAAGTAGCTTTAAGAAAAGAAAAGCAAAACAAAAATGGCTGCGCCCACCAACAATTTTTGAGAAGATGAGGATATGCATGCATTATGTTGTGGAATGAATGATTAAAGTACCATAAAGGATTAAACCTAATAACATATTCCTAAATTTTATACTTAATGCCATACAACTATAAAGTTGTACTTAAATTAATGTCTAAAACATCTACCAATTAGCCACAACTTGCTAATAACATCTTCTAAGAAATGTCACAACTGTTTGTTTAATCAAATTAAAACTTTATATATAGTGATATTGGATCAAATTTAAAGGAACAATAGACTCTTTTTTTTTCTATAAAAACCTCGTATATAACAATCGCATCAAACTCTGATTAATCTAATGTTAGATTAAGACATATTTTCTCTATTTACGATCTTCAAATTGAATAGTTTTATTTAAAATGTATATCAAATTTCTCTCACTTTACCTATCAAACTTTCGTGAATAAAAATGAAATTACTACTCGTAAAATTGGGAATTAGAATCATATGGTGCTTATTTATTATTATCTATTCTTTAATTTTAGTATAGTACCACTACAATGGGATCCCTAATTATATTTGGTTAATAAACCGGCAAGCAATTGGTTGAATGGTTCAGCTTTAGATGTGGATATGCCCGTAACTTGCCCAATTAGATTATGAATGAATTAATTAAGAAGCCAATTCTTAAATTAGACATATATAGATTCTTCATTCTCGTGAAGCATATCCAAAATCCACTTTGAATGGTTTTTGACCGTCTTTGTCTACTAATGGAGGATTCGAGTTAGCAAGTCATTAGATTTAATTAAAAAGCAAATTCATAATATATATATATATATGATTTGATTGATAATGAAACCTAATTAAGGTCCATGGTCTACAGCTTACATATATATATATATATAATATTCATGGAGAATTGCCGATTCAAATTATACATTTTTCCACCAAATAAAAAGAGATTGATGAGAGACAGAAGAAAGTGGGGAAAAATAGCTATTTCATGCAATTATTGGCAACGACTATTAGTTATTAGTAATAAATTAATTTAAATAGGTCCCAATTTATATATTTTCTAACAATTGTTTTTTTTTTTGGCCAGAATTTTCTAACAATTGTTGACAGACCTAAGATCAGTACGTACTTTGAATTAATATTTGTAGCTACATTTTTTATTTGAATATTTAAAATAAGTTTATTTATATTCTAAAACTTGTAAGGAACATATTCTGATTTTTTTTTTCATGATAAATTAAATATTGAAAGCGTAGCTTTGGTGAAGAACAGGGGCTACTTAAAGTAAATAAAAAGTAAATTATTTGTCATCTTATTCCCGGTCAACCACCCACCATTCTATTTTTATTTTCTCCTTAATCAATTTATTAATTTACATTTTTAACAATTTTTTTTGTTATTATTGCATTTCTTTTGTCTTCGCAGGCCGATTTGTTTAATTAAGAAATCATTTATGTTTTTATATTTTTATTTGGCTGATATAATAAAATGCCTTTCAAAAAAAATTAAACTTAACATACTATATTTCTCAAAAAAAAAACTATATATATAGTATTAAAATAAGACATATATATTACTTGTGCTCGTGAATATTAATAATGAAATTCTATTAATATCTTATTCCAGAAAAGAAAAAAAGAGAAACTTTTATTATATATATGAATGATCGAATCAAATAAACTTTTTCCTCCAAAAATATATATGACATATTGACATGCAAGAAAACTCACTTTAAGATAGAGAAAAGAGTAGTTAAAGGGTTGAGGGAACTTGAAGCTTCTCTATCTCTATGTGCCCAATCCATTAAACTAAAATCTCTTTCATGTCATCCAAAAAAAAAAATCTTTCATGTCCTCAATTTTGGTGGTATAGTTTGTTTAAAGGATGACAGTTTTCTAATTTTATACAAGGAGGCTCTTAAAAAAATGAAAGTAATAGAAAAAAATCATTCTCTAAACTTTGGGTTTAATTACTTTAAAACTCTTTAGTTCCCCTTTATAGAATTATAGTTATTCAGTTAGGCAATTTCTTGACATAATTTAATCTCTGTCACATCTTACCTAACTTATTCAAAGCAATTCTTTTGATTATTTATATAATGCCAAGGGAATAAAGTTAGTAACCTCAAAATTAGTGGACCATTATATAAAAACAATAGATAGATATCATCATATATTCATTTCATATTATTTATAGTAATTTTGATGTGAATTTTTATACTCATAACATTATTTTATTTGCCTTGATTTGTTCTTCTTTTGTATATATAATAATTGAATAGGGATTGTCAGACTAATAAGAATAGAAAACATTGAAATCACGTGGGAGATGATTTAACTTTGCAGAATAATAAGGTACCATTTGCTTGGAATTTTTATTTGAAGAGTGTGGTTCAATGTTTAAGCAACAATCTGAATATTTTTAAACGGTACTATATTAAATCCTTGAGCTTAAGCTTTTTCTTCGTAAATGATAATGATTTATTTATATTTCAACACTAAATGTCACAAATCTTAGCTAAGGGTATTGATTTTATGAGATGGTTAAATGGTACATGTAAATTAATATGAGAAATATGTACTTTTACCAATAGATGATTGGTTGAGATGATAAACGGCCTCCACCTTGATAATAATTTGATTATGAAAGTGCATTTTTCAAAAGGTTTTAAAATTTATAGCCCCAATTTGAAAGAAATTAGTTTCAAACACAAAGGATTTGAGGATACCTTATATCGAACCAAAGGAATATGTATTTCCATAAGTCACTTATATCTGTTTAATATACAAATTTTACAGTATCCAATAATCATATTGTGTCCAAATTAATCTGAAATCGAGTTGTATTGTACAACGAAAAAGCTCTATTAATTCGTATTGTTTCCATTCATGAAAATCGAAATTCAGAAGAATGAACTCTTTACACTTGATCTATTGATCTATGTTCATAGTAATTAATTGCACATTGCACATTTTTTATAAAGAAAGTAATGTGCTATTAATCCATGAGAGGACTCAGTCAATCACTTTAACAATCCAAAAGCTTAGGGCACGTTGTCCCCCAAGATCTTATTCCAATTTGCATATATATAGTTAAACCTTAACACTTAAGAATACTAAAACAACGTCGTTTTGTACTAACATGTTCAATGTCGCTCACCTTTCCCTTTGTCGAAAGGAAGGGAAAGGCTTTCGATTCTTCGAAAAGCTAATATGCGCCGTTAGAATAATTAAAACTGACAAAAAAAACTTAAGAAAAGGAAAATGAATAAAAAATAGTACTCGGAAAGACACGAGAAAACGGTACGATGGGGTGCATACGGCTTACGATAGCGGGAATCATGGGATAGTGAAGGGATCATCCCACTGAACGAATCCCCAAACAATAACACACAAAAAAAAAAAAAAAAAAAGAGATGCTGTCTTTTTCGATTAACTCAAAACCCAAAAAAATAGAATAAAACGGCCAACAAATTTAATTTTTTATAATATTTAGTATTTTATAAAAAATCCAAAAATTTTCTCATAAACAAACAAAAGGGAGTAATGCGTTGTAGCTGGCAATCCTGTCGTTCCTAAATCGCTTATCTCATTGACGGTTCAAAAGGAGACAGCAACAGATTATTTTTAACATTAAAACCTAAAAAAAACTACTACTACTAATTATCTCATCCCATTTATATGTATGATTAAGAATGTGTTAATATGTAAGTGATTGAATACTTAAAGGTTAGTATTTTGATAATTGAGCGTTTTCGTTGTAAAATTAGTGAACAACGTTGCAATAATCAATATTGGGTCAATGATCAGATTAAGATATATTCTTATTAAGTTTTAACTAAACTCATGAGCTTGTATGTTGTTTTTTTTTTCAACATAAGAACAAGAAAGTAAGGTAAGTGGCAAATACTACGGTTTTAGTATGCTAATACCAAGCCGGTCTTTATTCATCAGATTTTGTCGGGTGACTTTGAACATATTGAGCCCATGAGCCGCATCGTGAGCCAGTATCACTAAACAATCTGCACAATGATTATCTTCTCTATAAATATGACGAATCTCTATAATCCAATCTCCCTTAATGATCTCCAAATAACCCCTCACAAAGAGTATAACAAGGATAAGAACTTAACATTGAATTCCTTAAAAAGTATATGATGAATCACGATTGCCGCATCTATCTCCACAACTAACGGGACACAACCTTTCGCCTTAACAAGCACCATACCTTGTCGCACATCCCAAAGCTCTACCTCTAAGCTCTGCCTCTAATCTGATCTAAACAGAATTCGTTATAGCTTGCGGCTAATTGCAAAATAACCTTTGATATGACCATAGTCCATAGGTAAATAACACAATGTTTTTATGCACCACTTTCTGCTAGCAAATGGACACTTGTTTCGTTTGATAACTAAAGTCATGAGTTTGTTTTTGCATCATATATATTAATTAGCAATGCCTTACTTATGTGATAATATACCGGTTTGACTAAAACATGATTAGTATATATAGTTAAAATGAGTGTCAATAAAACTAACGAGGGTGATTTAAGTGGTAAATGGTTTGATTCAGCTTAAACAGGTTTCAGATTCGAGACTTTGCATACACAACTGTTTTTGTTGATAGACTCATTCACCAAAATCAAATACGCAACATCGAATTTGAATTAATCAGAGTAAATTTCTAAATAACGAATGTATAAAACAAAAACGAGTGTAAATAAAATTGTGTTTATGTGAGAAGCTAAAAGACAAAATAGAGATGGGTATGGAGGGCTCAACAAACCCGATGACGTGGCGGGAAATAAGGGGGTTAAGGGTGGGGGAAGGGGTAAAGAACAAGATATGACCTGGGATGTCTGAGGTTGAACTATCAATTTTCCACCTTGGTTTTAACCCTTACGTGTTCCTTCTTACAATTCAACATGTGTGTGTTTAGCTTTTGGGTATGTTTTTTTCATTACAACTGTCTTTTTTGTCTTCTTCTGGGTAGGAAGTTTGTGGACGCGGTTGCCCTCTGTATTTTTTTCCCCTCGTTTTCCACGTGCCCATCTGAAATACAGATACCGACCCGAGAGAAAGACAGAGGAAAGCCCATTGTCCCAAATTCCGAATCCAAACCCGGAGGCTTTGGAAATGAATTTGGACGGTCAATTTTTTGATCATGTGATTCTTGTGAACCTCAATTTTCACTTCTCAATTTAATTTTCCCCCAATTATAATTACCATTTGAAAGTTACTTCTTGAGTAATGTCTAATGACTAACGTGTGTTAACTTTGCATAGGTAAAAAGGACGATCGAAATCGTAAACTATTTTCAGAAATAAACAATTATTGAATATTTCAAAATATTTAAATCTTGCAAATTTCAAGTGACAATTTTTTTAGCCAAATCTAGCTTTTAAGTGTTTAATTCGGGTGGGTAATTTAGTAGTCATTGTTCTGAAAATAGTATATATTTCCATAAGCGTTGACATAAAGTATTCAATAAAAGAGAGAATCGCTGCAAAATGATAAAAATAGATAGGGCCATTGCATTTATATTCGTTATCCAACCTCCTACAGACCCCATCCCTTCTCCCCCTTTTTCTTTTTAATTAATTCATGAAAGTAACACTTACTTAGCAATATATATATATATATTATAGTAAATATTACATATAGAATGAACTGGAGAACAATTTTATTATAATTCATCAATTGAAATTTGAAGCTGTAAAATCAAGCTGCTATCCATGGTCCCACGATTGTCAATGAATATTAATTGAAATTAAATTATACATATGCCCCAATTCTGAAATCCAGAATTGAAGTCTTTTGGCATTGGGGGATGGAAGTTGACCAAAGTTTCAAAAACTCAACAAATTTCTATTTTATCAATAGTCTTTTTTTAACATGATTTCCTCTTCAATAATAGATGGATTTTTTTCCTCATCCAATATCCAGAGTTTCACTCTGATTAATCCAGATTTTATTCGGGTCACGCATCTGAGTTTGATAGATAAGTTTACCAATTGAGGCAATTGTGCACGTAAGATCTCGAACCCTAAAATTTACTTAAACATAAACAAACTGCTTACTACTTAATTCAACCCAAATTGATAATAGATTCTTTTGATTAATAGTGAAATTTAAAGATTTCTGGCTGGAAGAGTACTGCTAGTTGGTACTTGTTTCTTTCCGTGATTTAAATGGGACAATTTTCCCTTATTTATAAGGCAAAAAAGGCTTAATTATTGAAATAAATCAAAGTTTCTATTAATTGAAAAAATTGTCAAAAACATTGATTGATAGATATCTGCTTGGTATTTACAGCCATATGATTGGGACAACATGTTTCCCAATAGAAAAATTCAATGCCACAATCAAAATGGTTGGGAAAAGCAGCCACAAATGTGCATGGATTGCAGCATAGCTAGTGGTCCTAATGGGTTAGTTTCAATTTCTTTTCTTCTTCTTCTCCCTTTATCATTACAAAAAAATAAAAATAAATAATGGACCGACCGTATCAATTTTTAAAACAACCAAAGATTTTCTATCTGATGAATCAAAAAAAGATTTTTGTATCTAACCTATGTGTAAAAAAAAAAAACAGAATTCTATTCAATGAATATGCTCGTTATCACGTGAGTTTAAATAATGTATTCACCGACCGTACAAAATATCTTTATACCCATACGGCCATACGTGCCCTTTGAGATTACGATAATGCCCCCCCCCCCCCAAAACCTTCTGCTACTTCAGAGGTTGCAAGTCGCACGTGTGTTTCCTTTAAGCGAGGCTGATGCACGTGATATAGTTAACTTTGCACATGTCAATCTTTTTTCTTTTAATTTCCTTTTTTATTTTTTTTATCATAATATGGAAAATAATCAAAATAGGCTCACGAAAAATATAAAGGAAGAGGAGAAGAGTGGGTCGCCTTACATCTGTCCCCATCTAACGGTTCCGAAACAGAAAGTACGATTTCCCGTATCACTTCTCTTTTTGTTGCTTTTTTCCCTTTTTTTTTCTCTTTCCATTTTTCCTTTGTAATTTGAAGAAAATGTAGTTGATATAGTATAATATTAGTAATTAAAAAGAACGATTAAAAAGAAATAAATGGTCTTTCTTTTTTATTGCAATTCGAAATGTTTACAAATAATTGTAAGCATTTAGCTTACTTGCAATTCAAACAAATGTTGAATTTAATTTCAACTTTCATTAGTTTCACATTTTTCGAGCACGAAAGATTTATACTTTAATAGAAGTACAACTGGAGGTACATTTATACTTTTTCACATTAGAGTATTACTTAGACTTTTCCCTCACAAAGCCACCTGCATTATATGATGCCTAATTAAAGTTAATTACCTTATAATATACTCCATAGCACATATAGCTAGGCTTCAAAACAAGACCTTGGGTAAACACTGCATTCACATTATATATCAACATGTAAACTTCCTTTTCATTGTAATATAGATTCATTTCTTTGAACTAAGGATATCTATAAACCTATTAACTTTGGATTAATCAATTTATGAACAAGAGCTTGATAAGCATTTCAAGAAATTAAACTTATACTCTCACTCGTATTGAGGTATAGACTGCTACACTTCTATCTAACAAGATTGAATTACTATATGAAAACATTGGTATGCATTTAGAAAGGAGATTTGAACTAAATTTTTATACTAATAAGGGATTGGATCAAGTGGTAAGCGACTTATTACAGCTTAAGTAAATCTCGGTTTGAGACCTTATATACGCAGTTGCCTCTGTTGGGTGACTCACCCACCATAATCAGATGCGCAACGCGAGTCGAATCCAGATTAGTGATACTGGATGGGATAAAGAAAAAAAAACTAGACTTTTATACATAACAAATACTTAAATCTATCATAAAATCAAATGGTTGGGTTTTGATAAGACAGATTTTTAGTGAAAGTTCATAAATGCAGCACAATTTAAGTTTGATGTAAATGTAGGATGATTATTATAATCTTTAATTGGATTGAATATGTAGATTTTTTTCATTTTACAATTCACATATGAAGGTAGTTAAGATGGTGGACTACAAATATTTAGACTTCTTCAAGAAAACAACCCCAAACCTGATCTCTCATTAAAAAGAGAATCCTTATGTCAAGAAACAAAGAAAAAGTCCACCATTTCTGAGGTTGAAAGCTGGAAACTTCATAAAACAGTTAAATCTTGACATCAAATTAAATGCCGATTACCACATTGTCTACCAAGGTCCACCACCGACTCAAACCTCCAAAGTCAATCAATCATTTTATTTCCAAAATTCCCAAAAAAAAAAGAAATTTAGAATTATAATATTATTAGACAAAAATAATAAATCAGACAAGAAAAATAAATTAATGAATTTTTTTTAAAAAATAAAAATCCAAAACACTCCCCATCTTCATACCAAACAACAAGTATTAGGTAGTAGGTACGACGTACGAGTAACAGAAACGGATACGGATCTCTGAATCAAATCTCCTTCATTAAATACAGCCCAACCCCGTCCTTAAATCACAATTTTCAATTAATTAACCTTAATTCCATAATTAATTATAAAAAAGTCCGTTAATTTAGTTTTCTAAAAAGGAAGGTGACAGGGAAGCTCCCCCTGACGTTGGGGCGTGTGCATTGTTAAAGAATTTACGGGTTCCTTACCGGTTCCGTACAGGTAAAGGCAAAGCAAAGAAAGGCAAAAAGGACGGTTTTAGGTGCAAGGAGAAAAGGATGGATGACCGGCAAGTGGCGGTTAAATAAGAGAAGGCCGTTAAAGGTGGTGGCAGGTTTACAGCCTGGACTTGACAGAAAAGCAGTAATGATTCGCCTTCCGATTCGGCGACCAATCTTGTCGTTTTGTGCCACCTCAGCATTTTTCCGTGCGGCCGTTCTTTTTTAATTAATTTATTTTTTTTTCAGTTTCTACTTGGATATTAAAAAAAGGGAAAAATATACTGAAAAAGTAAAGAAAAATCCCACACGAAAATGCTATACAGGCTGGCGTCCTCAGTCAAACTCAGACTCAAACCTTACCCAACCGTTATCATCTTTATCTCTTATGATATTAATATTTTATTAATTTTTTCTTCTTTTTTTTTCAAATTTTTAGTGTTTCCGTGATAAATTATGGTACGCAGAGTTCGGTTTTGTCTCTATAACTTCCAGAACAGTAAATAGGAAGCAACCGTTTCCTACGCTCTTTTTATGGCGCGTATCCAGCACCCTCCTCAATATTCCAAGGAAACTTCTTTGCAAATCCTCCTCATTCTTGTCTTATATGCCATGGAGCTACTCAAATTCGATATTGCTACCCATTTAAATTATTTTTTTAAATATATTTCCCAATAATTTTTAAATTATTACAAAAGAGTATGTAAATATTTACAAGAATTTTGATTAATTTTGAGTCAAATTACACGAATATAATGGCAAACTCAATACTTTTTTTTTTCAATTATAAAAACTTCAATCAAAGATCTCATTTAAAGAATATTAAAGTCTTTTTACTTACCATTTTCAATTCAATAACAAAGATATTGTGAAGGGGGTATAATGTTTTGCTACATAATTTAAACTTGTTTCCTTTTATTTTGTAAAATGGGCGGTCCAAAATTCAAAAGATGAAAATGAATTCGAATTAGAAAGAGAAGGCAAAGTTGCCTACGCTCCCATGCAATAATATTTTGGATTGTCATCAAAAAAGTTCAGCGCTTTAACGAACAGAAAGAGAGTGGGACAGACGCTCCCATGTTTGAGAGTCTTCAAAAAGGGAAAAAGAAATTTAAAGAGAAGATATTAAGAGAGAGTGACTTATGTAAATCAGTGCAGTTCAGATGTGACGCGTGTCCGTTCGCCAGCTGTATCCCAAACCCCCTTTCCACCCAACCGCTTAACTGGAACAATCGGTGCCCATAACGCTTCTTCTCTGTAAACCCTTCACCGTTTTAACCGGTCACCTCCTTCTCGTCTCTTATATATTCACCTCTTGTATCTCGCTCCCCCTTGGTCAGTTGATTTTCCTTAAACTCGAAAAAAGAAAAAACCCCAAACACAAGAATAAGAAACCAGCCAAGGCACCCCATATATTTCCCTTTGAATGCTTTTATAAATTTGATTTCATTTTCATGGCTATAACAAGTACATCAAACAGAAAAGAAATGGATCGGATCAAAGGTCCATGGAGCCCCGAAGAAGATGACTTGCTCCAACAACTTGTTCAGAAGCATGGTCCCAGAAACTGGTCTCTGATCAGCAAATCAATCCCGGGTCGATCCGGTAAATCCTGCCGGCTCCGATGGTGTAACCAGTTATCCCCTCAAGTCGAGCACCGGGCTTTCACCCCAGAAGAAGACGAGACTATAATCCGAGCTCACGCCCGGTTCGGTAACAAGTGGGCCACCATAGCCCGACTCCTCAACGGTCGGACCGACAACGCCATTAAAAACCATTGGAACTCGACGCTAAAACGTAAGTGCTTGTCACTTGGGGAAGAGTGTAATTTTATTAGTAACGGAGGGTATGATGGTAATTTGGGTGGTGATGAGCGACCGCCGTTGAAAAGATCGGTGAGTGCCGGGCTTTATATGAGCCCAGGGAGCCCGTCGGGATCCGATGTGAGCGATTCTAGTGTCCCTGTATCATCTTCGCATGTCTATAAGCCCATCGCAAGAACCGGCGGAGTTAACGTCGACGTCAATGTTATGCCAGCCGGACTCGAGGCGACGTCGTCGTCTAACGATCCACCGACTTCACTGAGCCTTTCGTTACCAGGAGTTGAGTCTTGCGAGGTGTCAACTCACCCGACGGTAACTACCGAGTCAACTCAGACGAGGAACGAAGGGAAAAACGAAGAGAGGGGAAGTGGGGTGATGGGGTTCAGTGCCGAGTTCATGGCAGTGATGCAGGAGATGATAAGGGTGGAGGTGAGGAATTACATGATGCAGATGCAGCAGCAAAACGGCAGCGTTGCGGGAGTTAGGAATGGGGATATGTTTGGATGGAGGGTTTAGGCTAAACCGAGTTGGGCTTGAGTAAAAGACTGAGTGAACATCAGAACCCAAAAGGAAAAAAAAAGTTAAATGAAATGAGGGGTAAAAAAAAAAGAGAGAAAAAACTGAGCTTATGTTTTTTCTTAATATGGGAATTAGGCGGGGAATAATTTTGGTTAATGTACAGAAGAATGAGAGAGATGGGTTAAAAATTGCGGAAAATGAGAAGTGAAAAATCTTTTTTTTTTTTTTAACTGTCTCTTGTTTTTAATATAGTAGTTTTTTTAGGGGCAAAGAAAATGGAAGAAAAAAAAGGAAAAAAATCCTTTGAAATTTCAATCTAAGCTCTTTGAAAATTTCAAATACTTGGTTTTTACTTTTTACTATATCTTAATTAATATTTATTCTAATATGTAAAAATGAAAATGTGAAGAATTTGGCTTCTTATCTGATGAGTACTGAAAACTAGACTGAAGGATAACCGAATTTGCCCATTATTGTAAATTTTTTTTTCATTTTTACGGTTTGAGTAAGGAAGAAAAAGATTGGTTTGAGAAAGCAAAGCAAACCGTAACCACAAAAGGAGTTTTTATTTTCTGGAAATACATGAAACGGTAAAATTTAAATGAAGATAAAATCAAACTGTCTTCCACTACTACAACTGCCAGCTTTTCATCTGAAATTTAGGAACTTCCAAATTTTGATTTGTTGGTTTTTTCTGTTTGGTCGTAAGCCATGAAAATTTCTGGAATTTGAAGGAGACACGTTTTGTCATATGAATATGATACTACTATTGATTCTAAATAAATTAATTTTTTAAGTTTAAAAAACCAACTACACGCCAAAAAAGGAAAGAAAAAAAGTTAAAAGTAAGAAAAGAAATAAAAAAAAGGAATTTTGATATATATATATATATATATATTTAGAGTAATTGCAGCTAAAGGTTATTGGTTGAAGTTGAAGGTCAACGAAAATATCTTGAGACGACGAGTAATCCAAATGCAAAACGTTTGGTGAAAGATAAGCAGAGGCAGGCAAGGGCAGCCTTTATTTTTCAAAGTTCCAGTTCAGTTTCACACTAGACTTTATTTTTCAAAGACGAAAATTTTGCTATTTAATAAAATTAATGAATGAACAACGGTTAAAAAGAGATGAAAGTTGTTAGCAAGTTGGGAGATCGAAAAACATGAAGCAGTTTTTAGAGAAAAAGTAGTTAAGATGAAGCTATGACAGTTAGCAGTTAGGGAAGAAGAAGAACATGCTTATTTCGTTACATGTAATTTGGAAAGAAATAACAGATTTTAGCATAATGTTTCGAGTTCCAATTGAATCAACAATTGTTGTTAAAACTTAAAAGGGTTTTTATTTGATTTGATGTATCAACCTTTTTACAATTCTGGGTTTCCTAACTTCCTATTTATAGACAATGTGAATACTAGTACTATTAGAGAAGAATCTCTTAACTACACCAAAAATAGAAGTAGGAAATAAAATTTCTCTCAACGTCTAAACTACGTGTTAGTTTACAAAGGTGCAGTCTGGATAGTGCTTGAACTGGTGTCGTGTCTCAACAATGGGAGTTTCGATTTGAGCTTACTTAGCAGAAGCAATAGATCCTGCCGCCATGACCATGAGGGGTCATTTAGAGCACGTATCGAGTTCAGGCAAACGAGAAGAGTACCACCTTCGTGCAGGAGAACCTGTATATATAAAAACATGAGTGGTCAATCAAGCTTATTGCACTGCTAACCAACAAATTATGGTAATATTACATGCTAATTATCGATTCTTTTTATTCGTACCGTTAACCACAGAGGAAGAAACCCTAAGACTGATGGAAGAGAGGCCAAGATTATACATGTCAAAGCAAGGGCTACATTTTGCTTGACCTGCATGTAAATTTTGCATAAAAAACTGTTTGCATGATTCAGAAAGCACTGGAAAAATGAGGAAGGGATGAAATGAATAATACTAAGTACCAGAGAAGTTGTTTGGCGAGCTTTGGCTATACTGAATGGAACGCCTGAAATGTTGTCTCGCAACAACAGGACATCTGCCACTGCCGTAGCGGTTGCACTAGCACGATGTGCTAATACAATTCCGACAGTTGCAGCAGCAAGAGCTGGTGCATCATTAATACCTTCACCTACCATGATCAAACCTCCCCCTGCCATGAGAGTGGACAAAAATGACACTAGATCGTTTGCAAGAATTCAATTTTATTATAATGATAGTAATAGTGAATATCATTCACAAAATAATTTCATAGGCACTACGTGTGAGGTAGGAGTTTTGCCACCAAAATCCACTGAAATAAAGATATTGAAGTTCAGAAAAACCCAGGACTCACCCATATCCCTTGAAATCCGTTTCACATGATTGAGTTTATCCTCTGGCTTTAGGCTGCAGTATACTTCATTTATGCCCACCGCATTAGCAACTCTCCATGCGCTTGACTTGTGGTCACCAGTTAACATCATTACTCGGAGTTTTGCTTGGTCTTTCAATTCAGAAATAACATCTAAAACCCCTGATCGAGGCCTATCCTCAAGGTGTATCAAAGTTACCTGCACATACTCATTGCAGAACATAATTAGCATTGCCATGAAGACTAGTTTTCTTAAGCGCATGATGCTAAGAAAGACAAATAGTCTATGGAATATTCATGCATTCAGTCTAACTATTGAGTATTGACCTTTAACATGACGCAATTATCTGAATGAAATTTGGTTTTTTGAGTTAGCTACAGTATCTTGTAAATATACCTTCAGAGAGATAAAGAACCTAAATATGCATCTTGGTATCTCAAATGCATGTTTGTCATGATGTCAGTGTCGAACATGATAAAAGAAAAAGAAACTAACATAACGAATTAAACCACACCTTTTCGTTAACAGAAAGAGCAGCATGAACAAAGCCATTTCCATAAGAAGAAGCATCTACAGCAGCCCTTATCTTCCTTGATTCATCTTCAGATTTACAAAGTGAAGTGATAAACTCTACAGAACCAAGTGACGCCTTCAACATATTACCTCCTTTAGCTCCTGACTATAACAAATGAGAAGTGATTATAAGATTGGGAAACACATTGGGAACTATGATGGTTTTATGTCAATGAAATAGACTTACAAAACAATTGGTTTGAAATAAACCCTATAGTTGATCTCTTTAGCACATTTCAAAGGGAAGATTCTTAAATTAAGATATAAATAAGAAATAGTTGCAAATATAAATCTAACATTCTTCATTTTGATTATAAGTTGCTAAATTAGCACAATTTCAAGTAAAAACTAAATTTTGTTTTCTTGGCTTTCTTGTTCTACTAATTTTGTTTTTGACACTTGACAACAAAGGCCAGAGTGTTAAGCATTTAAATAATTGAAGAAACAAGAGAAACTCATATGGTTCACACAAATGAAGATGGCCATATTAACAAACTTAAGGAAAACTCCTTTTCTCCCACTATTTTTTTGAGAGTATTATTTAAGTTATTATAATGAGACAATGTAATATGTTGGTAAAAACACATTACCTCATCACCGTTGAGAGTTGCAATGAGACCTCTACCAGGAAAATACTCAAAACTTTCAACAGAAACAGAAGGGAGGTCTTTCCCTATGCTATGGTCTACAACCGCCCTGCAATAGAAAGAATTGATAAGTGCTTTCACATGAAAATCAAAATGGAAAGTTGGTTATAATATATAAATTATTATAATCTATCATAAGGGCCATAGCCATAGGAGTTACATGGAAAACAGGGACACAATGGATGAAGGCTAGACACTTCTACTTGTAGTTGTAGTAATACCTTCCAATAGGATGAGTAGTACCCTTCTCCATGGCAGCTGCTACTGCAAGGGCTTCTACTTCACAGGTAGGAATGCAACATGAGGTAAAATTTGTCTTCTGATTTCCAACAAAATGACCATAAATCGGCTCTATTGCTTTAAACTGAAGCCCTCCAGTAGTCAATGTCCCAGTTTTATCAAATGCAACAGTGTGACATGAGGCTAGAGCATCTAGTACTTGCCCACCTTTAAGCAATATCCCCTGCAAAGAGAGGCAATGTGAATACAGCTAGAGGTGTATCTAATTAAGGATAGTAAAAATTACATTAAATCTTGGTCTATTTAAAGGGGTTTTATACTACTGAAGAAATTAGACAAATCTAGACTTCTACATGTATCAACAACATAGGTTGTTTCAAGTGATCTCAGAGCTCTAACTACAGCCCATGGAAACAATCAATTTGCAATAAGAGAAGCTTGTCCAACAGTGTAAGTCTGTAAGACAGAAACAATCAAGGAATGATTTTACAAGAAAATCCAACATTTATCAGTTACCAGAAAGGTATGGAAAAGTGGATGTAATAGTACAAACACAGGCATGATGTTGAAAACAGAAAATCTACATATGCTGATTCTTCTATAATAGGGACCAGAGATAAATAGCAATGGTTATTAGGACTTATGTACCGCAATAACCATTCTTATGATTATATTGCAATATGAATGAGCTTCCAAAATTATTTTAATCAAAAAACAAAATAAATCTGTCTAACAAAAAAGGCATGCATATTCTTAAGAAAGACCATGCTGACCGATGATAGAATGCTTTTCTGACCACTCATTGGTTGCATGTGACCAATACCTTTCTTGCACAGGCACTAACTGCAGTAGCATAAGCAAGCGGAGCTACTGCCAAGGCACAGGGAGATGCTGCCACCATAAGCCCCAATGCTCTGTAGACTGATCCTCTGCAAACTGCATACGTAACCAGAATGAAATAGGTAGAAGCTAACTCAATATAAAACAGTCACAAGGAACCTATCAAAAGTATTGTCAAGAGAGTGATTGATGATGCTTCAAGCTAGAAAGATTGAAATATAAATCATATATCAGAGGAAGTTTGAAAGATAAACATTACTGGCACAATGCAATAAAAGAAATGTAAAGAAAATGGTTAATTGTACAGCAGCTTGTATGCGGGGAATTACCTGCAGTGCTAAAGAATGGCCACTTAAAAAGAAATGGCCCAAGGACTGCAATGGCAACTGATAAAACTACAACCACCTTGCTGTAACGCTCACCAAATTCATCCAGCCACCTTTGAAGCTTAGGTTTATTCAATTGTGCTTCTTCAGTTAGCTGCACAATCCTGCTAAGCGTTGATTCTTTCCATGTCTTCAGGACCTTGTATAAAATTATCACATAAAAAAAAGGCATAGTATAAGAGAAAGAGTTGAAGTAGCAATAACAAACATCAAATGGTTCATTACAATTTGCAGAGAAACATTTTTCACAAATCTTGAACTGACAATTTTGGAAGAGAACAGATGAATGTAAGTAAACGTTCTTCTACACTCACAGTTTAAAGACACAATTGTCGATAAATTCACTAACATACCTTAACAATCATTCTACCGTCCAAATTCCTTGCACCACCAGGAACCCTGTCTCCAACTTTTGCCTCTAATGGTTTAATTTCACCAGTCAAATGCTCAATAGTAATTGTTGCGCTACCATGGAACACCTCACAGTCTACAGGAACAGCCTAGAAAAAACCATATACCACATATTATAAAATAAATTTTACAAATTGTTAAAAACATAACCCAGCATGACATCCATATATTCTTATTATCACAGACCTCACCAGTGCCCACCAAAATGTAGGAGCCAACCTCCACATCATGCACTGGAACACTCCTGTACGACAAATTAGAAACATTTGGCAAATTATCATCGTCTAAATTTAACACGAGTGCTGAATCTGGGTAATTTTCCTTTAACTCCTTCACATCCACCATTGAACGGCTAGTAAAAAATTCTTCAGCTGCAAGTACAATAGCACAACTTTCAAGATTACAACAAAGGAACATATAATATAGTAATGATCTAAAACAAATTAAACCAACTAGAAAAACTAACCAATGTGAGCCAAATTGAACATTGCAAGAAGCAAGCCTCCTTCCAAAGCATTCCCCATGAAGATAGAGGCAAAGGCAGCAAGTGCCATTAATACATGAATATTCACTTTTCCACCAGCGATATCAGTAATAGCATCAAGTGCGGCTGAAACCTGAAGCATACAAATACAATGCGATCCAATTGAAGAAAATTACTTCAAAAAAATCAAGTCTTTGCTCAGTTTTTGCTTCTACTTAATAAGTTTTGAGATTTAGCATTTCTTTTAATAAGAGCTGCCATACTAAAAATGAGTAACTAGTAAAACCAAATATACTTATACTTAGCATAAAGTTCAAACTTTTAAATCTACTAAAAATTATTAATTGCAAAGCAAAATTAACAAACGAAGTGAACTTAACAAGGAGTGGAGTTTACCCCGACAAGAGGGAAGGCAACGAAAAGGAAGGAATTTTGCAGAGGCTTGACAGCTGGTTTGGGGACTAAGTAAGGGCAAGCAGCGGCAGCAAGAAACAGTGCGGTGGCACAGCAGCAGAGGTGAAGATGCTCCCTCAAGTAATTCGCCAAGTCCATCCATCGAGTGGCTTTCGCGAACCCGATCACAGCTCTCTGGGGCCCATTCAACTTACCAGAATCATGATGGTGGTGATGGTGGTGGTGGTGGTGATGATGGGCATGATCATGGTGATGTTCATGGTCGTGGTCATGGTGGTGGCCATGATGATCGTGATGGTGGTGGTGGTGGCCGTCGTGATTAGCGGCGCAGGTGATTCGGAGATTGGGGGAACTGAGAGGAGGAAGAGAGAGGGATTTGTGGCGGATAATAACCGGAGAGAAAAAGAAAGGTTTAAATTTGAAAGAGCTGAGTCGTCCGAGTCGTGGGAGCTTGGGGCGAGTGAGAGGGGAGAGTTTAGTAAGGGAAATGGAGCGAGCTTCCATTATTGTCTGAACAAATTCAGGCCATGAAATTTGTGGGTCGCGGCAAAGGGCAAAAGGCTCTGCCTTTGGCTTCTTCAAAGTGGAAACAGAAAACGGACAATTCACAGTGCGACTTTAATTTTTTATTTATTATTAATTACTACTTATATTTATAGAGTAAATAAATAAATAAAAAAGAGGTAGGTGCCAAAAAATAAAATAATGGGAAAAAAAAAGATGTTGTAATAAGAAGCACAGCATGAGCACATATTGACCACATGAACCATGCCAATTTGCCCACATTATTTGCTTTGTTTATTGCTTTGATGCTTTTTCTATTTGGAAAATTGCAAGTCATGGCCTATGGGTCCATCTTCCATTTATGTCCATCCATGGAAGTTTCATTTTCTTCCTTCCATCTCATCTTAGCAACTTTGGAAGTTTTCTTCATATTCCAAAATTCTGGTTATTTTCGTTTTCTTTGTCCTTTTTTCATCTTATTATTCTACTTTTGATGAATAGATGACAGTGATGATGATAGTAGAGGAGTAGTAATGACTAATGGTACTATTTTTTTTTATCAATTAAATGGTAGTATATAATAATTTCAATAATAAGAGTAGGGCTTTTTTTTTTTTTTTTTTTGCAGAAAACATTTTAACTTTGAAATGAGATTTTGAATAAATAAATATGCATTAAGTCATTAACTATTAAAATCAGAGCTGGATTTCTCATATTTTGCCTTCATTACTAAACCTGGGTTGTAACTTACTGGTTACTCAAAAAAACCAGGCAAGCATATAGTATTAGAAGGTTGATCCAATGGGGAATGAGTTTTGGCCTTAACTTCCCTATGCACTTTTGGCTTTATTGAGTTATTGCTGGTGTTTTCCATATAAATGAGAGTGGTTGAAGGAAAGTAGTAAATATAAATACATGCATTCATTACTCAAAACAACCATATATACAATCATTTGTTTTCATCATCTTTTAAAACTTGGTTTTGTTTGCATCAAGTTTTCAAAGGAATCATTTCTGGAGCAAAGTATGGTTTCTCTAAGCAGAAATGCAATGGTCGTTTGTAAACATTGAAGGACCATTGCATTTCTGCTTTGAAGAAGCCATACTTTGCTCCATTTATAGATAACAGGCTGTTGATTATTCAAATTAGGGTTCATCATGTAGTAAGTTCAGTTTTTAAGTCATAATTGATAGATAGTCAATTTGATTTCTGTTACAATGCTACTATGTTTTGATTCTGTAAACATAATTTTTTTTCCTTGAAAATGCAGCTGCAAGGGTATCACCAAAAAATATTCAGGCAGAGAAGGACAATGCAGGATAGAGATTTAACTCAAATGAAGTTGAAAATGCAAAACGATGGAAGGGAATGGGAATTGAAATTAGATAAATCTGTAAGAGACAGGGGAAAGAAATGTTAAAACAATTCTAAGCCAATGGGATTTTTTGCAGAAAAAACATTTTAATCAAATGAAGCTCAAGACTTTTAATTTTGAAATGAGATTTTGAATAAATATGCAGCAGCTATTAACTTCCCTTTTCACTAAAAAAGAATGGAGTATTATTTTGGGTTTCCTGAGTTATTGCTGGGAGTTTTCCATAGAAATGAGAGAGGTTGAAGAAAAGTACTGAATATAAATACATGCATTCATTACCCAAACAACCATCTTCTTTTAAAACCTTTTTGTTAGCTTTTTCATTCATCAGAAAAAAAGCAGTGTTTAAATACAATACTGCTACTGTCTACACTCTACACATATCTTCTTTTAAAAACTTAGTTTGCATCAGGTTTTCAAAGAAAAGAATCATTCTAGAGCAAGTATGGCTTCTTCCAAGCAGAAATGCAATGGTTCTTCTCGTTCATATTTTACAAACGAGTCTCCTCACTTCATGAAGATAATTCTCCAAGAGACCCTTCAAAATTGCAAACTTGTAAGCTTTCCATTACTTGTTTCTCTCTGTTTTCTTTCTTGAGTAACTAGTTGATGCTTTGCTTGACCTTCCTTGAATATTGGTTCTGAGATGTAAAAATCATGGGAATAACAAAACAAATCTAATTATTTTTACGATGTGCTGCCTGTTCTTAAATGGCATTTGACAGAAAGCAAAATCCATGTCCTGCAATGGATGTTGAAAATTAAGATATCTTGTTTCTCATTTTTCTTCCCATTTTGTGATGAAACTGCAGCATGTGTTAGCTTAGCTATAGCCTATATGTACACCAGAAAACCAATTAACACTTTTTTTACAGGAGATTCCCAAAATGTTTATCAGAAAATATGGAAATGACATGTCAAGTCCAGTCCTCCTCAAGGTCCCAAGTGGTGGTGTATGGAAAGTAGAACTAAGAAAACGTGATGGCAAGGTTTGGCTCAAAAATGGGTGGCAGGAATTTTCAAAGCATCACTCTTTGGAACATGGCCAGTTTGTGGTTTTCAGATATCAAGGCAATAGCAAATTCCATGTTGCCATATTGGATAGGACTGCAACAGAAATACAATATCCATCCACCAGCAGCAATTACCATGAAGAACTCAAGGGAATTCCAGAGGAATCTGAAGATGATGACAATATTATAGAAATAATAGAGGAAATCCCACCAGCCCCAAGCAGGAAATTGAGAGAGAAATCGCAAGTTCCATGTCCTCGGCCTCGTAAGAAGATGACAAGTAGTAATTCAGCTAACAAAACTGATCATGAGGTCAATTTGAAGTCTAAAAGCACAAAAAGTTGTCATAGGAATAGGACTCAAACTTTGAAGGCTGGTGAAAAGTCTGCTGCTCTTGAGAGAGCTGCTAAAGCTTTTCAATCTAAAAACCCTTTCTTTATTCGTGTCATGCAACCATCATATGTTGGTTTGACAAAGAAATGGTACCTGGTAAGCAATCAATTGAATTCACATTAATTAAGATGTTATGAAACTATTTGTTTATGTCCAAATAATGTGATTTCCTTTCTGGTTTCTCCTTTAGCATTGAAACTTATTTGTTAATCTTTCATTGTGTAGGATTTACCAGCACCCTTTGTAAGGAAAAGGAAGCATAATTTGATGAGAGGGAACTGTTTTATTACTCTTTGCAATAAAGATGGCACAACTTGGCCTGTTCAGCTCCACCAAGGACCAAGTGGGAAAACAAGTCTACGAGCTGGTTGGGATGTTGTTGTACGGCAAAACAAACTACAACTTGGCGATGTTTGTGCTTTTGAGCTAATCAATTCCATTGAAACCACACTCAAAGTAACCATTTATAGCAAACAGGCTGTTGAAGATGCCAATCATTCATTAAGACAAAGAGAGATTACAATCAGTTCAGTGTTTAGAGAATCATGCAAGGTCCCAAGTTCAAGCCTAACCTGCTGACTTTTCTTTTTTCCTTTGGTCCAAAATCTTATTGCACTTTTTTTTTTCCCTTTTAAATACAAAAGAGCGGTTTAGACACCTAGCATGTCTTCTTGTATTAATCTTGGCAAACTACCTGGGGATTGTCCAACAATTGACATGTTTAGAAAGAAAGTTGCCTCTCTGTATATGTGTGATAAGGTACAATTCATCTTAAATCCATCTTAAAGTGTCAAAGGGGGTATAAAAGTTAAAAACCTTCACATTTTGGTGATTTATATTATTATTGTTATAGTAATATACTAGTAAAATTAAGAAGACCATGACGTGAGTGATGAGCTTAATGCATATCAATCTTGGCAAAAGGAACAACAATGAGTAGTCTGACCGGATATAACAATAATATAATAACAAATCTCTTGGTTTCTAGCGGTCCAAACAACAAATATTTTAAAACCATTCTTCAAATCAAAGCCGCCTCAGAAGTCAGATGCAGAGTCTATAGACTAAACATCTCATTCTCATGTCAACTTTTCTAGTGGAATATCTACAATATGGCAGCAAATCTCTTAAAATATGTACAAAATTGAATTACATGGCAGATATTATCTACAGTAATAGGTGAAAAGAAAAAAAAAATGATGAACAATGCCATGACCATAGCAATCAATAATGGCTTTTGGATGTACTACTTGGGCCATAAGTGATGAAGAATATAACTTTTTGTGTATATAAATCACATTGCATTTTCATATATAGTCACTTAATTATCAGATTCTTACAGGATAAATAAAAGTTCCTTCACATTTCATCACATTCTTTCCATAAACTCTACTGATCAACTGAAGCAAAGGAAATGGAGGGAAGAAGGGTTGTTGGATTGGCTGCCAGGGATGAATCAGGACATCTTTCACCATTTTCATTCACTCTCAGGTTTCTAATTTCTGTTCTTTTCTTTTCCCTCTCTGACTCTGAAAAGTCTTAAAAATTACTCAAATTGATGTCCAAAATGTCACTATGAACAGGAAAACAGGTCCAGAAGATGTGGTGTTAAAGGTTTTATATTGTGGAGTAGATCACTCTGATCTCCATCAGATGAGAGGTGAATTGGGCCCCACCAACTACCCTTTGGTTCCAGGGTAAGAACAATATGCACTCTATATTAATTAGTTTCTCCAATTTGATGCTTTTTTCAGCTTATTTTCTTAATGTTAATTATTGTTTATTTGATTTACTGCCTTGTTAATCAAGGCATGAAGTGGTAGGGGAAATTGTGGAGTTGGGTTCAGAAGTAAACAAGTTCAAGATTGGAGACAAAGTGGGAGTTGGGTGCATAATTAGCTCTTGTGGGGAATGCTATGCTTGTGAGTCCAATAATGAACAATATTGCAGCAAGAGGATCTTGACTTATGCTGATACAAACAAAGATGGAACTCCCACTCAAGGTGGCTTTTCTTCTGCCATGGTTGTTCATCAAAAGTAAGTAATTAATCAACAAACCTTAATTTTGTAGTAAATGAACAAAGCAATGAATAAACAATGTTCAAACACTGCAGGTTTGTTGTTAAAATACCTGAGAAACTTGCATTGGAGCAAGCAGCACCATTATTATGTGCTGGAGTGACAGCTTATAGTCCCTTGAAGCAATTCTACAAGGCTGATAATAAGGCAATAATCAAGGGTGGGATTTTGGGGTTAGGTGGAGTTGGGCATTTGGGAGTGCTAATAGCTAAAGCTATGGGACATCATGTAACAGTGATAAGTTCTTCTGAAAAGAAGAAAGTGGAGGCTTTGGAGCATTTGGGTGCAGATGAATTTCTGGTAAGTTCCAATGCAGGAGAAATGGAAGGAGCTGCAAATAGTCTCGATTACATTCTCGACACTGTTCCAGCTTTCCATGACTTGGAGCCTTACATTTCAATTCTTAAGGTTGAAGGGAAGTTGATTTTTGTTGGGGTTGCTACAAAGCCCCTTCAATTCAACAACGATCACTTGATATTAGGTATGCAATTGTTTCATTTTTTTTTCAAGTCATTTCTTGTCCCACTAAAGCCAGGGGAATTAAATTAACAAGATTGTGATGAAATGCAGGGAAGAAATCATTGGCTGGGAGTTTTATAGGAAGCATGGCTGACACACAGGAAATACTGGATTTTTGGGAAGAAAAAGGTTTGACTTCAATGGTTGAAGTAGTGAAAGCCGATTATATAAACAAGGCATTTGAGAGAATGGAGAAGAATGATGTGAGGTATAGGTTTGTGTTGGATGTGGCTAATAGCAACCTTGAGTGAATGATTCAGACACCATTTTCGTACCAACATATCAAATCATATGAATAAATGCATTTTTTGCTTGTATCAATTTTTTTTTAAAAAGAGTTTATAAGTTACTAAAATGGTTTCTAGTAGCTTATTTATAAAAATGAAAAAAATATGTAATAAGCGGAGAGACAATGATGAGATTTTTGATTAAAATATATTCTGTGCCCCGAATCTACTAATGTTGCTATTTGCAAAGGATTAAAAGAAAAAAAAAGTTAAGCCCAACATCGAGTTGTTGGGAAAAGCACCATTTGTAACTTTTGAACTTGAAAATTTACATTTGCAGGAAACAAAGTTAAAGCAGTTTCTGAGCCCTTGAGAAATGTTAGAATACTTAGAATAGTAATCACGCCAAAACGTGTACGTATTTAAACGGTATTTTGTTACAACTATGATGATCGCTAACAAGATCGGAAAAGAAAAAATCTACTGCAACTTCCCTCTATCATATCATCGTATAAAAATACATGCCGACTGAATGATCATCTAGAACCTGCTGGAAAGGGGAAACAAGGTGTAAAGTAAAACAAAGAATAACAAATTCTAGTGTTACAACAACAATCCTATGCTGTCAAATATCAGACAACATTCAAACGAATTGTCGGATTTCTGCCACTAAATCCACAACTTCTTGTATTCAATTTTATCACAATCGAGAGGGTAGGAAATGTTCAGGCATCATCTTTCCCTTTCCCCTTACCTTCTGAACTCGTAGATCCTTCGTATGCAGACAGAAAAAAAGAGCTCTGATTCTTTTGCAGAAACCTGCATGGCAAAAAAAGTGCTAGGGTGATGATGATTAATGATGCAGACTTCTATTTCTCCTTCATTGAAATTAAATCAGAGTTCAAAATGATTGAAGAGTTCATACTTGATAAAATCCATTAACTTCTGTTGCAAGCGAGTTAATGTTTCCTCTTCAATATTCACATATGCCAATAGCTCTGGAAACTTAACTGCAAAGACAGGAAGAAGTAACTGGCTTCTAAGATTTGAAAAGCTACAATAACCAAATCATGCATGACTACTAAAATTAAGATACACAAACAAATACAAATATGTCCCGAAGTGATGTCACCAAAACAAGTCCGTGCGGCTTTGATTGTATAAACAAATGGATATAAAAATTAAGATGAAAAATGATGTGTCCTAATTCTGTAAACAATACCATTTGTCACTTGTGTCACCTAGGGGTAGTATAACATGGATTCTTGTGTTGGCTTAAAGTGAATAATAAAATGCTCTGCACATGTTCAAGAAAAAAACTAAAGGAAATGCCTGTTGTGGTTTCAGACAACACATTGGACAAAACACAATCTTCAACATAGCATCAACGAAGAAAAAAAAAGGAGGGTAGAAATGCATTTAGAAGTGTTAACTATGACAGATGATCATACCAAAGAGGCGTAGTAAATGCTCAGCACCATATATAGTTGATGGAGAGACATCATCAACAACTAGTTCGTTGTATTGTTGGCGCTCTTTCTTGTACAGAAGCATCACAGGCAAAGCTTTGTCGAAGTAACATCGAATACCCTTCAAGATTTCTCCAATTGAATCAGTCATTCTGTACTCACAGGCAAACAGTCTATGTCACCAATTGTAGGCATTCAAACAAAACATCTTTAAAAAATGTCATAGTTTTTAGATTTCATAAACATTTCCAAACAGAATATCCACATACAGAAGGTTTCGGTTGGAAAATTCACGAAGACCTTTTTTTCCTTATCCATTGGTTTTTCAAATTACACCTACAAAACTTTACTCCAAAATTTCATTTGAACTATAATTTTAAATGCAAGTATATGAACATCAGAGCTATATATTTGATCTAATGGGATGTCAAACTAATTGTTAAGATAGAGGACAAACGATTGAGAGGAGTGTAGAAAGCAGCAATATAGATCCCTAGAAATGAATTAATCATTCAAGACAAGTCCAGCATGAATTTATCATGATTATATCAAGCATGTACAAATGGATTAAAGTAAACTTACGTGCCATCCTTCTTTGACCTGTATTCAAGGTACTTCGTCAAAATATCATCAACATTTGGTGTTCGAGGAAGTTTTACAAGCTGCATAATAGATAGATTATTGGCACCAAATCAGCTTTTAAAGGCACCAGTTATAAGCATCATTCAATGATGACCCAACTACAGCTAATAAAATGAATGAGACAATATAATCAAAGATTGAGTTGCATGAGTCTCATGTAAAGCCTAGAAAACACTCATTTGGAATGACTGACAAAACAAATAACACCATTATCTATGCAGTTAAGATTTCAATATATTAATACCTACTAAGGTTCAAGATAAATGATCAAGCAAAAGACTAATCACTAATATAAGTTATGTTTAAACATTTCATGTACCTTATCCTGTTGAGTAACAAATTCCCAATCATCAACTAACTGCTTCTTTAGGGTTGATGGAATTTGGATCTTGACAAGCTTTTCCACGGATGAATTGTCCTTCTAAAAGTTATTAATTCACATTTTGGAAAACAAAAAGAGATGGTAAGACCCAAGGGATTCAGACCAGAAATAAGGGTAAAAAACAAAGAATTTCTTAAGATCTGTAAACCAGACCTCAACACCTGAGTCACTTTTTCGCTTCTTCCCTTTTGGCACTGCAATAAAAATAAGGGGTCAATGTCTTCGCAAACATTCACAATATTTCCTAAGAGAAGGTTGGCAGTCTGCAAAACAACTGAACTAAGGAAATGGCAAAGCAGATCATTAGGAATCAACAGTTGACTCCATTAATGTGTGGCATTGAACCAAAAATGTTTAATATAGTGAACGAGGCAATTAAAGCCAATGTAATATTCTACAAGGATCCATTACAATTTTCCTGAGGAGAACTTTGGCAACTTGATTTTAATCCTAATAAAGAAATGCTATCGAGATCAATCCAATATCCAATATAACTCAATTTCTGATAAAGCAAACCTAATTGAAACCATAACTTAACTAAGATTTGCTGAAAGTTCAATACAACCTCTACTAAACAACATTAGGATAGGAACGTAGTGATGGTAAAATAAAGTTACTCCATGAATGAAAGGAAATAAAAAATAAAGTAAAGCAAATGCAAAGTGGAAAAGTTGTGAGGTAAGCTTACCAGTGTTCTTCACCTCCTCTTTATCCTCTTTTGCATCTGCAATAACAAAAGCAGGAGAAAAATAGATGGCATCAATCAGGTAATAAGATAAACAGTAATGACAACAATAAACTCGACCAAAACTTGGCAGTTGCTCAAAATAAGGACTGGCAAACTTAAAATAAATGACCTACTGAGGAATAAAAATATTATCCACGTAAAACATTTCACTGTTCACTCATACTTAAAACACGTTATCTGTTCCTTGTAGATTATCCTGCACCATAATCTCTAACCAATCAGATTTGATAATTGACTTTAGCAAATACAGGATTCCACTGATTTCACTGTGATTTTCATGAAGCAAGAAACTCAAATCCTTTCAGTTAGCAATTATGCTATAAGTGACCACTTATATATATCCATATCGGAGAGAGATAAAGAAGGGGAGTGTGTGCTGGTGGGTGGAAATAACAGATGCAGAGGGTATGCTTCCATTTAACCCAAGAAAACAAACAAAAAGGATTTTCTTAAGGGGAAACCACACTCATAAACATCCACATAAAACATGGAGAATGAACAAAAGTGTATTAATAAACAAGCCAATAAGTTGAAAAACATAAGCTAACCTGCAGAGCTTTTTGGCTTGGTCTGACCAGAACGCCCAGACTTTGAACTTTTGTCAACACCCTGTTTCTTGTCAAGAGCTTTCTGCTTCATTACATTCTCTTCTGTATGTTTCATCAGCCGATCAGCTCCTACCCATTCGTCCCAACTGTTGGCAAGATGTCCAAGCCATAGTAATGATTTCTGTTTCCCTTTTTGGAAAGGGCATATATATAAATCAATGAAAGCAAACATTTACTAGTAATATATAAAGTCTTGGATTACCTTCAGGATTTGATAATAACATAAATGAATTATTACCCACAAAAAGAAGTAAAATATAAAAGCACGCACAGTTTAAATGACAAAAAACCCTGGTGTATATACTTTATAACATTTACAACATGAATAATAAGAGTAATTAACAATAAATTGTACAAGGACAATGCAAGTTAAGAATATAAAATCCAGGTCAACAATCAGAGAGCATCTAATAAATCAATAGAACAATGAAATTAAGGTGGTAAAAGTAACATAGATTCAGCAGGTATCATGTTAATGAGTCACTCACTTTTTATTCCAACCCTGCAAAACAACAAAAAAGATATCTCTTAATACCATTAATCATTAATGTTATGCTTATCCTATTCCTACATAATCAACACGGCAACTAGATGAAGCATTATATAGAAAATTTCTCAAAAATTAAAGAAGACTTACAAGGTAATGAACAAAGTATTTCCATTCTTTCTTCCGGAGCTCCGCCTTTTGAACCTAAAACATGAAATCGAAATTAGCAACCGCATAAACCCTAATTTCACCAATCAATCCCTAAATGCTCTAAAATTATGGACTCAAGTGAGCCAAAACAACTGCTCAATTAATCTCAGATAAGAATACATGCATCAGGAACCAAACAGCATAAACATCATATCTAAACAAATACTAATAATTAAAAAAAAAGGAGAGGAAAAGAAATAGCTCCAAGCGCATCCATTAACAGTGGAAATTCAAAAGCTAAGTACAGAGTTAATTAAGTCTAAAGAGAGACGAAGTTGAGCCAAACAGAGAACGGGAAGAGTAGGTAAAATATGGAAAAAGAACAAAGGAAAAGATAAAATATGAGAGAAAGAGAGAGAGAAGAGGTTATGCCTTGGCTTCGTAGATACGAGGGCCGTGATAGGCAAGGACACGTTCACCCTCAGTGAAGAGGTTGGAATTCGACGGAGGCGTATCGCCGCTGGACGTATCGGCGTCGGTTGCCGTCTCCTCCTTCGACGAGCTTCCCATTTTTCTTAATTGATTTGTTTTTCTGAATTTTCCCGCTGAAGAGAAATAGAGGGAAAGAAATGATCTGTTCCTGCAGTGCTGCTTTTTTATTAAAGTGGATTTGGCTATTTGCTACTGTTTGTGTACCTGCCCCTTTTTTTACTGATTTACCTTTCTAGTCCACTGCTCGTCTCTCGCTACGATATTTTTTTTTACCCAGAAACCAATTTTTTTTATTTTTCAACCAATTTTATCATTTTGTTAATTTCATCAATTGAAAAAAAGGGCCTGGTAATGGGCCTCTCACATTGTATCCTTAAACCATGGATTGGGCCACTTAACTCGTTTGTTCTTGTGTTTTGGAGTCCAAAATTTCATGGGCTAGAGCCCATCGAAATACGTTGCTTTTTTATTTATTTATTTATTATTTTCATTTTTTTTGGTACATAAGATGCGGATAATTGGCTAGGCTCTCAAAACAGCAACACCGCTAGCGTCTTGTTCAAGTAATGGAAGCATCCCGGGGGGAGGGTCCTCCAATTCCATCACACCATTTGGACAACTCTGACCGAAATTAACCAAGAAATCCACACATCTATTTCCTTCACGAAGAACGTGTCTAATATCCCGAACCCAGCCCTCACTAATTAAAGAAAGTGCTTCGGAATGAAAAATTGAAGCCAAGGCTTTAATTCACACATGAACCATCAATAGCATAATAGTTTGGCTTCTAAAGAACTCGAAAAAAAAAGTTTTGCTTCTAATTCATATCATATGAAATGAAAAAGGAGGGGAATTTTAATGACGGACCATACTTTCAAGGTCGGTTGCTCTATTAGTCCAAATTATCAACGGAAATTGTTTGCATTTCATGTGAATCGTAGGCATGTGCATGTGAAGTTTTTTTCTTCTTCTTTTTTCCCCAAATATTGAGTCGAAAACTATGTAACGAAATATATATTGGTCAACAAGTAGCTAAAACTTTGCTTAAAAAGTATGTGAATTATTTTTATTATATGGTGAATACGTGCAATATGGTATTGACCCACACATGTTATCTACCAATTAATTTAGACTTACCGACTATCAAATCTTCTTTTTTCATTCTTCTTTTTTCAATTCAAAATTCTATATGATGGTATATCTTTGACTTTAATGTTTCCTCATTCCATGTCTAATTCTTCTTGTTCTGTTTTTCTCTTTTTCTCTTTTAGAAAAAAAAAAAAACCCTCATCTCACTTGTTTTCGATGTGAAACTTGCAGTTGGAGTTGGACGTTGATTTTTCGTTTCACTCGTCTCCTCCTTCTATGGTTTAAGAGGTAGTAAAATTCAAATTTTCAAACACCAAAGTAATAGAGAAAGCAAGATAGACATTTTTTTTATTAATTAATCAATTAATTACATATCGATTCCATAAGAAAGAATCAGATTAACGAAGAATCTCTTATTACAACTGCTAAAAAAATAATACTATATTTGATACATTTAACCTATCTATATTATTACTAAAATGAAACAATTAAAAAACAGTTGTATGCTTAAGTATATGGAATTGCTATTTGAATTTAAATAACAAAACAAATAATGAACTAAATAAAGAATAAGCTATTGTTTGATAAAAAAACCTATACTGGTTTCTCGTACCAAAAGCCTTCTGGCCGGAAACTTTGTTGCATCAAGTGTTGGACTGTGAAATGTCAATAAACTAGTGTCCTGCTCCAGGGCTCGGACCAGAGTCCTTAATGCCACCGAGAGTGTGGTTGTCGGTAAATTTGTTTCCCACACCAGGACTCGGACCAGAATCCTTGATGCCTCCAAGAGTTTGGCGCCTATCGGTAAATTTGTTTCCAACACCGGGGCTTGGACCGGAATCCTTGATGCCACCAAGATTGAAGCTGTCAATGAACTTATTTCCAACACCGGGGCTTGGACCAGAATCCTTGATGCCTCCTAGGGTAAAGCTATTGGTGAACTTATGTCCGACACCAGGGCTTGGACCAGAGTCCTTGATGCCACCAAAAGTGAAGCCATTGGTAAACTTGTTTCCGACACCGGGACTTGGACCAGAATCCTTGATGCCTCCAAGAGTCGAGCTATCAACTACCTTGTGTCCCTCGCCAGGACTCGGGCCGGAGTCTTTGATACCTTCAAGAGTCGAGCTATCGATTACCTTATGTCCGCCACCACCAGGGCTCGGGCCAGAGTTCTTAATGCCACCAAGTGTCTGACTATCGGTGAACTTGTGTCCAACGCCAGGACTCGGACCTGAATCTTTAATGGCTCCAAGGATATCAAAGAAATCAGGAAGCTTTTGATCTCCAGCAAAGTTTTTGGATATCAATATGTTGAAAGGATCACGTCGAGCTTCAGTCCCAATGAGAATGGAACTCAACAGTACTAAAAGCAGAGAAGAAGAGCTTAAAAAAGATTTGATCCTATTCGTCATACCGAAAAGTGGGCTCTGTTTTGAGTGTTTAATTTTCTGAATTGGGTAATGAGGAAAAGGCAAAAGCTAAGGTTTAATGGGTTTTCAGAGCAAAGTTAAGTGTGATTATTTGGTGTTTAAAAAATGAGGATCTGATGAGCTATTTATAGTGTAGCTAAGGAGATTTATTTAGAAAGTTAGGTTTTTTTGACTAAGGTAGTTGCTTGAGAAATACTCCTACTAATATAATTTTATTCCAACTTCCAGAATTCAAAGGAAAACGTGGTTATTAAATGTGTGAGATCGTCGTCGTGCTGTGGGAGAGGAAACAAGCAGGGAAGTTTCTGGGAATAAAGAAAAGGGAGAAATGGAAGAAAATTAGGAGAGATTGCGAGTCCAAGCTGGAAGTTGAAGTCATAGAAAAATAAGGAAAAAAACGGAAGCTATAGAACAGAAGTGTTTGATTGTTTAATTAGATTTTCATGGCCGCCGACGGCCTGGTAGTCGCCGCGAAAGTATTTTCTTTTTCCAATTGGCAGCTGCATGCGGGATTGCGGGGGGAGGGGACCAAAGACCCATTGCCTAAAATCGTTGAAATTTCCCTGGGCCTTGTGAGGAATTAATTACAGGTGTGACGAAATTCACAGTGAAAATGGAGGTTTGACTGGTCACTTAGTCAATACTACAGTGTGTAACATGTTTGACGAATGGGAGATTAATTTTAACGTTTTTTTTTTTTGGCCATCAGAGATTAATTTTAACGTTTTTTTTTAATCGAAGTTTATGTGTTTTTTAGGGAATTGAACGTTTATGTTAAAATAGAATAATTTGTGAAGGAAATTTTTGTGTTGATTGGTTGGCAAATGCTGCGTGTGAACTTAACGATGATTTTAAACTACTATTTGAACCACCTATTCAAGTGAATAGCCTCCTTGATGTTGATACTGATATATCTTATTTTCGTGACTATTGTTATAACTAGTTGATAATTCTTGCTTGTTTTCAACAAAAAAAAAGATAAAAAAAAGAAGAGAACAATTTCTTCTATATTTCCTACCTAAATATTCTTTTATTACAACACCCATCTGTTGGATCAAATTGAATGAATTTAATGTTATTTAAATTAAGTTAATTTTTAGTTTCTCTTAATTGAAAAATTAGAAACAACTTGATTGTAAATTAATCAAGATTTAATTAATATTAATATTATAATAATGGTAACAAGTGGTTTGGTTCACGCTGACGTGTCGAACGTTAAAAAATTTGGATTGTTTAAGAATTATTTCTATTAAATGCAATCGTTCGATGTTGAAAAATGTTTCAAAGTTACAATATGATCTAAAATTTATTATATTTCTAAATAGCAACTATTAATCTATAGATGGAAAACTGGATTTGCTTGAAACATATTATATCATCTAAATTATAAAGCTTGTTTATATAATGTCTACTGTTTAAAAACCTACAATACCTAAATGATTAACCTATTTTTTATCTAGTATCACAAAAATTAAAGTCTACACCAATTAGAGAAAATAATTGCATGTGAAAACTGGATTTGCTTGAAACATATTATATCATCTAAATTGTAAAGCTTGTTTATATAATGTCTACTGTTTAAGAACATACAATACCTAAATGATTAACCTATTTTTTATCTAATATCACAAAAATTAAAGTCTATGCCAATTGGAGAAAATAATTGCATGTCTTAAGCATTCTAAATGAACTTGAACTAAGTAACTATTAATTCCACTTCTTTATATAGTTAATGCAAAGTTCTATTTAATTAAAAAAAATAGTTAGTATAGATGAATGATTAATTTTCTCTATATCACCAATCATGGATTATTTAGTTTTTCAATACACTAAAGAGGAATTCTCCCAACAATAAATACGTCTACACTAATGATTTCCCAAAACGGTTCCAAAGGACATGTAATTACCAAAATGACCAAATAGGTAAAGGAAAGATAAAAATCTAGTTTGGACTTTTCTATAATTTACCAAGTGAGAAAAGATAAAAAAGGACAAAATGCTGGCTCCTCAATCCTGATTTGAAGCCTTTAGTAATTTCATTGGGTGTTTCAAATAATATTTAGTATATACTACTAGAAATTATGTATATATACTGGCAGATTTTGTCATTTATATTTACCAAATAAATCCAACATAACTTTTTTTTTTTTTTGCCAAGACATAACCTTATTTCAATAAAAGAAAAACCTTAAACCCATCACCGTGACTTTAATACGTCAAACCGTGGAACTGGGACGGTTGTAATTGACCTAAAGTCCTTGAATATAAAGTCCAAGCTTTCTAATAAAAGTGCTTAAACTAGCTAAAGACATTTTTTTATATATTTTAATAATACTTTCCCCTCTAATCTATATACTCTTATATATGGCCAATTAGACATGCAAGTATCAATAGGTGAAGCATAAAGATTGATGGACTCTTCCCTTACCGCCTAGATTTCTATGTTTTAGACCTTCATCACATGTTATACAAATTTATTTCTTTTATGTAAAGCAGCCTTTTGAATTTTTATGGTTGAATTGGTGACCAAAATTAATTAAGGTGTTGAATCAAAAAATAAAAATAAAAAACAAGGAAAGAAGAACAGTGTAAAAGACATAATATACTAACTCAAGATATTATTATAATATATATATATATATATATATTCAATCAAAATTGGGCTTCAAACTTGAAATTATAATTTAGATTCAGATCAGATAAATTAGATCTCCTGTCTCAGTTAAGAGGAGTCATGAAAAGAACAGGCTCCAAATCACAATTGGACTTATAGCATAAGCAGCCTACTTTTAAAAAAAAAACAAAATTTGCCAAAAATTATGTGGTTTTGGGATTATTATTTTGTGATTCGAACAAAAGTTCATCGTTTTCTTTGTTCATATATTTTTCTTTATCAAATTATGGCGTTAGTTAGATCTAGGGGTGGAACCAGAAAAATTTCTTTGGGGGGACTGACTAATATATATATACATTAGATAATACTTTGATGGCCTTTGAAACTATTCTCAATTAAATTGGATCTTATCGGCCAAAACAAATTAAATTGGATTTTCTTTATTGGTGTGGTTTAAGAGAGAGAAAGTCATGCTTACACTTAGAGGGCGTTTGTTATTTTCCATAGATATGGGGAAAGTAACAATTAAAATCCATGAAAAATAGTTTCAATGGTTTGGTTTATTAACAATTTCCTTGGAAAATAATCTAATTTTAATGAGATTTACACTTTGAATGGATTAAAAAAAACTCTCTACCCCATCCATGGGAAAGTATTTTCCCACCTATCAAGAAAAGTAGGTACCCTTAAAAATGATTTTCCCACTTAATATAATCTAACCAAACCATGTAAAGTCTTTCCATCCTATTTTTTTTCGGAAAAGTACTCGAAAATAAGCTAAACAAACGCCCTCTTAAGGAGAGAGAAAGTTGGAAGCAAATAAGTTTAATTATCGTAAATCTCTTTTTTCAATTTTTTCATTAAAAAAAAGATTAATTTGACCTCAAGGCTTTTAAATTATATTTTTAATGAGGTGGCAGGTTTTGGTTCACCGATGGTGTATAATATCAACACACATCAAATATAAAATCCAATGGTTTAATAGACATTTTGGCCTCCGAACTTATAATAAAATGATAAATTAACTCTTAAACTTTCAAATTTGCCAACTACACGCCTTAATTTGTAAAAATGTGACAAATTAGCCATTTTAGATGAAAATTGGTAAAATTTCGTTGACAATTGGATGCAATTTATCGGAGCCTGTCGTAACGTGCAAATCGCGAGACTTGAGCGCTAGACGCATTGGAAAGGAGTCGCCACCAATCTTTTTTATCTAGGTGTGATTGGCCACCTAATTTTGATGAACCATTTTAATGTCTCCTTAATGTTGAATTAAGTTCATTAATAATGATTAAACAATGATCTTCATTACCAAATTTAAGGTTCGGGAGTTCGATTACGTATAGGGAAGGTTTTAGCACCCCTACAACGCCTGTCAAATAGACAATACCATTTTAATTAAACATTAACCCTTTAGCCTTAATTATTAATTTAATCCCTTAAATTCATGATTGTTGATTTTACCTCTTTAATTAATATTATCTTCAATTTCCTCACATTTTGACAAAAATTTTGAGACAATTATCCTCAAGGGTATTCAAGAATTTTTTTAAATTTCTCGAAGAGGCTCCGTCGTCAGAATTTAAATTGTTACCCTTATTTTGATATAGTTCTTAATTGTTATTGGTTGAATTAAATGATTGATTACAAATCTCCAAGGAACTACCACTTGTACATCCCTTGGATTTTTTTTATTTATTACTTTGATTACAATTCAATTATTCAATTTATTATTTTTATATAGTCTCCCACAAATTGGCAAGACTGAAATTAATTTACTAT
>AWUE01014708.1:0-75037 GCA_001974825.2 Corchorus olitorius
GTTCTTAATTGTTATTGGTTGAATTAAATGATTGATTACAAATCTCCAAGGAACTACCACTTGTACATCCCTTGGATTTTTTTTTATTTATTACTTTGATTACAATTCAATTATTCAATTTATTATTTTTATATAGTCTCCCACAAATTGGCAAGACTGAAATTAATTTACTATGTTAAAGACCATTTTTGATTTTAATTCTTTTTATTTAATGATTTCCCACAAATTGGCAAAATCTAGGATTGATTTATTTATTATCATTTTTATAATTGAATTTTCAACATTAACAATCTTGTTTAATTTTATTTATTTTATTTCCTTTTTTAATATCTTCTAAATCTCCCACAATATGGCAAGATTTAGAAAATATTCCCTTAAAATTAATTATCAAAATTTTTATCATATATTTTTACATGAAACCCTAAATATGCGAAATCCCCAAATTCCCCACAAGATTGGCAGAATTTGATGGATTTATCTAACCTAATCTAATGCATATGATTTTGCCGTTCACAGTTTATACTCATGCGGGCTAGGAGTAAATTTTTTTTGATGTTTTGAATAAATGGACAAGGCATAGAAAAACATTTTTTATTTGAGTTTTGAAATTTGAGGCAATTTTGAAATTAGAGAAAAGAACAGACAAATATAAATGATTACACAAACCAAATATATCATATATAAGACTAAAGGAAATATAGTCAAATTATCCGACATTATATATACAAACATATGACTAAGGAAAAGCTTTTGTTGAAAAATAAGATAGTCTGAAATTAGATCCGGACTAAAACCAAACAAAGGTCAATTAAATTTATCAAGGACGTGCATGGATTAAAAGCTAAATTGATGAAGACAAATTATCAGACGGCACATGCATAGGCTACATGATCAACAAGTAATGAATATCCAAAAAAATTACAGACGCTTAAAGACTAAGATTAAATAGCAAACAAAATTATCCGAAACACATGGAGCAAAAACTAAAGGAGGAATAGGATATAATCCAAAACAAATACTAAAGGAATAATGGAAAATCAATCCAAGACCACGTGAATCAAAGAAAAGAAATAATAACAATTACAAGGAGCATCGAATAAAGAAAGCTTTACCAATCTATGAAATTAAACCAATTCGAAATCAAATTCCGTATGAATTACTTGTCTCCTCCAACTTTAGTCCACTGTCTCTTTTCTTTTATGGGTTCTTTTTTTTGCCCCCCTAGTGTCTCCGTCTCTGTATGTCTATGTATCTGTCTGTTTATGTGTCTGTGTCTTCCTTTTTTTTTTCTCCGTCCCCTAGGGTTGGGAAAAGGGAGCCTTTATATAGGCCAACAATTCTTTGGGAGCAAGTCATGGTAGGAAACTACCAGAAAATTTCCCACACAGACTTATTTTACATGTGCTAATTTGACCCACTTAACTGGCCCAAATAAATTACTAAAGCCCAAACCCAACCTAAAAAATTTAACCCAAACCTAACCAGGCCACATCATTGGGCTTAAGACAAAACAAAACTTTGACTTAGCCTAAATTAAATTTCGGTGTCTACAGAGCCATACATATTACCTTCTAAAAAGGGCTAATTCTTGTTCAATTGTCAATGGATACTAACCAATTTCCATAAAATGGGGCTAATTTGTCCCTTTTTTAGAAGTTCGGATGTGCAATTGATAATTTTGAAAATTCAATGGCTAATTTATCAATTTTTTAGGACAAAATGTTTATTAAGGTTTAATAAAATTTCTTTGATTTTTTTTCCTTTTTTTTACCATTTAGCATCTTACTTTATCTCAAACTATAAGGTTACATGGCACAATTTGAACTATCAACATAATAACATCTTTTTTGAGATAACATAATAAGATCTCAACCATTAATTTTGTGACACATTATACATTTAGTAAAGATTTGCAAACTCATTTTCACAATTGTGAATTCTCTCTCTTTAAGTTCTACCTCCTCTCACCCTAGCCATGCCATCGTGCTAAGTTAACTAGTTTCCCCACACCTTGATTTACCCGTGTGTGATGCACTCAATGCTTGATACAATTATAAACTAAGTCAATACATGATATAATTATCATATAATCAAAACAATAAATTTAGTTAATATGCCAGGTGGTACTATAGTTATAAAACGTTTTCATTCTTCGCGTTTTCCCTACATTACTCCATTAGACAAGTCTGAGCGATTTGCTCTGTAATTAAAGAGGTTTTTTTTGCATGATCATTTCTAACATCACAGCTCACTTGAAGAAAATATAGGAACACATGAAATTGAATTGAATTCACATAAGGGGTGGTACTAGATGACTCCTTTCACAATAACAAGCCTAGTACACTATACACATATAATTATAATATATATATATATATATATATATATATATATATATCTATTAAATAACACTGTTAGAGCAGTAGAGCTACTTCTATGCAAGAAAAAAAGAAAGAAAAAACCAAAAAACATACTCTGCGATGGACCCTACAATCTTTCAAACACATGCATGATGATGAACAACTCGGTTCTTCACAATTTGTTGGTGATATGAAAGTGAGGTCATACAGTATCATCTTTTTTAATCATGTTGAAAAGGCCCATATCTTTGTTTTTAGTCCTCTACTTTCAGCACTTGATGTTGGCATGTGCAGAGATTGTCAAGGAAGCGTGATTGATTTCAGTCAAACAATTATCATGCTTACTTCTGATCTTGGTAACATGAGGGTAATTATTAGGCTTTTTAAAGAACATGATTGCAAACAATTTTCCATTTGCTGCAAGATCTAATGAAGCTGGACATAACGTGAGTTAGATCCAAAAAGAAATACTGAGAAAAATTCCTTATTAGATTTCAATTACTTCATTTTTCGGGGTTGAGTGGGCTTTGTGAGGAAATGATGAGCTATATACTATAATCTATGCTTTCCATCTAGTTTAGCTTTAATTTATTTTGTTGGTGTTTACAATGGTTTTGCACAGGTTGAACCCAGTTGTATGCCTGATGAGGCTATCATGCATGAAAGGAAGTCAAACAAGAAGGCTAAGATGGGTGTAGATAATTTGCTTATTACATTGAGTGCGAAATCACTACAGCAGTTTGTGGCAACTGATGTGATAGAGAATGCCTTGCTGAAGCTTATCAAGGATGGACTGGTGAATCCATCATGGGGCCCTCCCAACTCATATCTCTTTTTGGGATTGCATGGCCATTCTAAAGCACATCTTGCAAATTATATTAATGAGAATCTTGATACTGGTGATGGGGTTCCACTACTGGTTGACATAGATTTGTCAGATTTCTTTGACGATGATGCACTTTTGAGGTTGAAGAATGAGCTCCGAAGGTATATATATATTTTTCTTTTTCATTTTGTTAGTGTAGGAACCGTATACTAATTGCTCGAGATGTATTTTTCTTCTTACTATTGATCTTAAGATCATAAGTCAGTTGTATTGCATTTACTATTTAGGTTTGTTGGTGATGAGCAGCCTGGTTATTCATCACAATTTGTTGGGGACATGAAAGTTAGACCATACATTATCATCTTTTTTTAATCATGTTGAGAAGGTCCACATCTCTACTTTCAGCACTTGATGTTGGCATGTGTAGAGATAGTCTAGGAAGGTTGATTAATTTCAGTCAAACAATCATCGTGCTTACTTCTGATCTGGGTAACAAGAGGAAAATTATAGGTAATTTATTGATGCACTGGGAAAATGAAGTTCTTGCTACACAAATAATGGTGATGATCACTCTAATTTACTCTATACAGGTTAATGGACATTTTAGATCTGAGTTGCTGAATTGTGTGGATATGATATTATTTTTTTTAATCCAGTTACCCCTCATCAAACTAGAGTTGTTAGGTTGCAGATGAGGAATGACCGACATTTGCGTGATCATATCTCTACTCTTCCCGTGATGTTGTTCTTCTTGTTCAAAGATGAAAATGATTCTGTGAGTATCAAATACATTTGATGTTACATGTTCTTTTCTTTTTCTTTTCTTTTCCCTTTTCTTTTCAATCTCTTAAAAAGATGAAAGAACATTTTTCCTCTTCAAAACCAATTCTTCATTTCTTTACTTACTTCTGGTTTACTATGGCTACAGTTCTATAAACAAGCTACTTATGACTGGTGTGGTGATAAGTTGAGATGTTATGTATCATATATGCCAGAACATCCTTGTAGCTTCAAGATATTCATTGAGATTCGTCAAAGAAAGAAAATTACCATTGCTTTCAGTAGTGCAGAAGCTATTAACGAAGTGAAAGCAAAAATTGATGACATGGAAAACATCCCACCACAAAAACAGTTTTTGACTTTTCTCGGGAAGCGACTCATGGACGATAAGATCCTTTATGATTACAAGATTTATAAGGAATCAACCCTTGAGTTTCTTGAGAAATTTCCTCGGAAAGCGACTCACGGACAATAAGATCCTTTGTTGAGGGATGAAGTCATGTAGGGTCCCTCGCAGAGTATGCCTTTTTTAGGTTTTTTTGTGCATAGAGGTAGCTCTAGTAGTATTATTTAATAGAAAATGATATATAAAATGATATATATATATATATATATAGTTGTTAAGAGAATATCCAAAAAAGGATTTCCAAACCAAGGAGGAGATAGAGAGGCCGAAGGATCTGGAGTGGTCGTTGATGAGGATGAATGAGATGTGGATGATCCACTTGATTTGTTGTAACAGAATTGTAAACCTTCTCTCATATCAATTGATATATTACTTCTCTACACTGCTTTGTTTTAAATCATTTCAACTGTTTTTATTTCATCCCATTTTATTTTATTAATAAAGTTGGATTGACTTGAAATCCTAGACCCTCTTAAGGCTGTGAGAGATGGAAATTATGAAATTAGATACAGAGCCCAGCATGGCAGATGTGCAAAGAAGGCTACTAGTTGAAGAAAAAGGAAAATTAGAATCTGAATATGGAGTGCATATCGGTTCCGATGCCCTTTCCATTGCTAGCCATATTGCCACTAGATACTGTGATGGTTCGTTTCATCATTCCTAAAGGATTCTATTTATTTGTTTTTCGTTTTGCTTTTACGTGTGAATGATTGATTTAGTGATTCATTGGTTGTTTATAATTTTGGCATAATAAAAACATAATGGTTGTTTTAGTGATTCATTGACTTTTTTTAATTTTTGCATAATAAACTCACCAAAGATGGGGAGGAACTGTGGTAGATCGATAGTGCCACCTGCAAAAGCAGGCATCCAATCTACTTCAGAAAGCATGTTTTAAACTGTGATATGAACTTGGAACCTCCCAAGAAGAGAAACAACTGGACAGAGTTGAATACTCATTGCATCGTGCCATTGTGGAGATTATGGAACTTCGGAAGGAGATAGATCCTATCTGCAAACCTTGGCATTCCCATGTTAAGGCTGAACTCATGGGTCTCATGAACAAGTTAGATAACTTCATGCTTGTAGGGAATCCCAAGATGCCACTGCTGCAGAATGAAAGTTCTAAGTGCATCTTTTCTTTACTGAAAGCTTGTCACCAAAAGCTGGATTCTCTGTCAAGTGTTGATCTTAGGTATTCTCTGATTTGTCTTCATGAGCTCGTTACTAGGCTTGCTGCAAGTATACCTGAAACTTTTAAGGGGGACTTAACTGTTACACCAAGCCTAATTGAAGAGATAGTTTTTTTATGTTTTTCCTTTCCTTTTTCTTATCATCTTCATAAAATTGCTTGCTTATCTCTTTATGTCACTCATTATTTGGTTTGAGGAAACTATAGCCCATGTGCTTCAAGGGATGCTTGTGGGGAACAAGTTGAGTTATACAAGTGTAAGTTATCTTAATGAAATGATGAGATTAGGGGAGTTGTCTTATCGATTGGCTGACCGTGAAGCTTTTCTTGAAGATAGACATTATAAGCAGTTCCAAATGTTTTTGATAGATTTTAGAGATATGTACATGAAGAAGAAGGAAAAGGTTGAGTTTTATATATACCTAGAGAATGCAACGCAAAGTCCGCGACAATCTAAAAAAAAACAACAAAAGGAGTAAAAAAAAATCAAAATAACATAATAATAAAGAACTTGTAAGGAGATATATGGTTGGAGAGGAGGAGAGCTATATCGGGATCCAACAAGAAACATATATTTATATATAGGAATCCGACACGTGGCTCCTTCTATCGTCGTTTCCTTTTAAGACCTAGGTTAAAAGAAAAAAAACCACTAAAATTTTATTTTATTCCGAGAATGCCATTGATTTGGCTTTTTTTTTGTGTCTTATATTTGTTATGATATATATTTTTTAATTCTCGCTTAAAAAACACTTGAGTTGTTAGTTCAATTGGCCCATTTACCTAATATTTGGGTGTGTGTTTGTTGGGCTATAATAGAAATTGGCCCGACTTCGAGTGTGTTTGATGGGGCATTTGTGGGCTTGGGTCTTCCCTATTTTGACCCTTAACAAGGATGAAATTGCATAAAATATAAATGTTTTAGGGCCTTTATGCAAAATAGATAAAATTAAAGGGCCTATAAGAAATATTAAGGGGTCACCCACCAAATCTAGGTGCATGACCCGGGTCGAATCCGGATTAGTCAGAGCTAAACTTTGAATACCGGGTGGGAAACAAAAGAAAATAAAGACACAACTAAAAAAATGAAATCAAAAATGGGATTTTGAGGATGTTTCAATTAAGTGAGAAGGGAAGTAATTTGAAAACGTAAAAAAGGGAAACCTAAAATGCAAATGAGTCTAACTAAAGGAAAGGAAAGAAATTTGCAAAACACATTAAGAGTCCGTTTGTTTTGATATAATTTAATCACTTTCTATAGAAAGTATAGGGTAGGAAATAACTTTAGCATGTTTGGTTATTTTTTGAAGAGAAAGTTTAGGGTAAGAAAGTTTAACTGACCCAAATACTTTCTCACACTTCTCATGAAAGTAATTTTAAGACAAAATTACTTAAAAGGACCTTATTTTTAAATTTAAAATATCCATCAAAGGGTATTTTAATAATTTTAACTTTACTTTCTAAGGAATTTAATTTAAACTTTAGAGGTTAAACAAACATGCTAAAATATTTTCTCAAGAAAAAACTTTCTAGTCCTAAAGTTTCTATAAAAAAACTTTCTACCTTTTTATTTTATATAGAAACTTCCAAACGGCCTCTAAAAGGTGAAAGCCTTAAAGAAAGAGAGCTCAAAATGAATGAATCAATTAAAGTAGTCCAAAAGAAAGGAAGTGAAGGGTATTAAAAATTGGTCCGAGTAAAAGAAAGAAAATGGTTGACCCGAAAAGACACAAAGAGAAGAAATTATAAAGTAACAAATGCCAACCCAAAAGGGAATGACTAAAAAGCCCGTTTCCCTCTAAACTTTGCAAATTTAGGTTAGTTTACCCTTTAAACTAATAATCGTGCCACATTACCCCTTCAATTTTAAAAATTTAGGTAAATCTCCCCTTGTTGTCAGCACAGTTAATCATGTGAACCAAACATAGTGATTACAACATTTATAGGGAATCAACCCTTGACTTACTAGTGGAATGAAGTCATGACATACAACATTTTTTTTTTGTGTGTAGCAGTGTTATTTAATAAAAAATGGATATATATAATTTGTATATAAAGTATGTTTTGGGTGGGAATCATATGATAATTTGGACATAAAATTGTCACACATATCTAATTCTTCAAAATAAACAAATCTCTATATATGTTTATTTTCAATAGAGTTCTAAGTAGTAAAGATTTCCTGCCAAGGAGGGAGATATGTGTAGATTTTCATTCCTAAAATTAAAACTTATTACTAAAAGACTAAATAGCTCATTTGCCCCCTGAACTTTGTAAATCTAGGCCAATTTGACCCCTGAATTAATAATTGTGCCACATTGCCCCTTTAATTTTCAAAATTAGGCCAATCCACCCCTTGCCGTCAACACCGTTAGTCACGTGACAGCACGTGACTAACGGTTCGTTAAAGTTTGTGTTAACTGCTGATGTGCAATTTTTTAGATGACATGGAATTTTTTGGGTGGGGCATGTGGGGCCCACGGTGGGATAAAATCAGCCCAAATAAAAAAAAACAAAAGAAACAAACGCCCAAAATTAAAATCTGGGGTTTTCTTTTTTCTCTATTCTTCTTCCCTTCTTCTTCACAGATCTCTCAACCACCTCAATGCCGCCGTTTTCTCCAGTGTTGTTAGAGACTTCTCTAAACTCTGATTTACTCCACTAAGACCTTCTTTCTACAATCTCGTCAATTCCACCGATCAGATTTTGGATATATTAGCCCTAGCCAGAAAGTCCCAAATTTTGAGCTGTAAACCCCTAAACCTCTCTGTCCTTTACTTAAGAATTCAGATGGCTTTTGTTGAATAAATTCTAAAGTGAGTAATCTCTAAATCGAGGGGGTCCTTAGTTGCAGTTGGAACGCATTTAAGGTTTGTAGAAAGGGAGAAGTTGGGATGGAGGTGTCGCATCTGACTCTTCCTCTACTCTCTCAAGTCTCAAGTCTCAAGTTCCATGTTAGAGTACTCTGCATTATCTATTGCAACAATATTGCAATTTTTTTTATTTTGCATTTCACGGCAAGAAGATTGTCATATTTAGACTTCTTGTTAGTTGAAGTTGCTTTTTTATTTAATAAGACAATTTCTTTCGTTAATTGGTTTTTTATTTGATCAAATATTGTCTGTTGGAAAGTCCATTAATTCTTTTTGGCATTTTGACATGTGGTTTTTTTTTCTTTTTCTTTGTTGCAATTAGAACTGCCATTTTTTCATGGGATTGTGTTGGAATTTGGAAAAAATCCAAAGTATTACAGGGTTTTGCCTTAAAAAAAATTATGTTTCATAGTTTTGGGTTGAATCATGGCTGACGGAGTTATGAATGATGCCAAAAAGAAAGGTATATTGGAGTTGGGTGGGAACGGGAAAGAAGATGAAGGAAGAAGATTTTTTTTTTTAAAAAAAAAGCCCCAATGCAGAAGATTTTTGGAGTACTTTGTTGTTCTTTTTTTTTCCTGTGGGTAATGGAAATTAATTGTAGGCAAAGTGTTTGATAAATTAGTAAGTCATTCTGATATTGTAATTTTTTTTTCTTGGTTGAATCTGTTCTTTGTTTTTGCTCTTCTTTTAATTTGCTTCTGCGTTTGATATGTTTTGTAGGGTGGAAAGTTATGTTTTTTTTTAAAATTACAATAAAAGAAAATGACTTAAAGAATTGAAAATTCAATAAACTCTAATCGGACCCACCATTGCTGATGTGGAAAATCCATGTCAGCTGAAAAAGACCATGTCAGCATTTAACCAGGGTTTAGACAGAACCGTTAGTCACATGTCGTCACGTGACTAACGACGTTGACGGTGAGGGGGGATTGGCCTAATTTTGAAAATTAAAGCGACAATGTGGCACAATTATTAGTTCAGGGGGTAAACTGGCCTAGATTTACAAAGTTCAGGGGGCAAATGGGCTATTTAGTCATTACTAAAAGTTGCAACTTCTTACTTTGGTAGGAGGGAGATATATGTAGATTTTCATTCCTAAAATTAAAACAAACTAAAAGTTGCAACTTCTTAATTTGGCAGGAGGGAGATATATGTAGATTTTCATTCCTTAAATTAAAACTTACTAAAAGTTACAACTTCTTTGGCAGGAGGGAGATATATGTAGATTTTCATTCCTAAAATTAAAACTTACTAAAAGTTGCAACTTCTTACTATAAAGAATGTGTTTAATCAAACAAAGATCTAATCCCCTATATCTAATACTACTACTCCATACTATATTGTTGTGCTGGTTCTCATCTTTCCGAAGCATCAATGGAGACTGAAGGAGTAAAAGTAATAATGGTGAGCTTAGCCTTACAAGGCCACATCAATCCCATGCTTAAGCTCGCAAAAGTGCTCGTTTCAAAGGGCATCCATGTCACCATTGCTACCAACGATGTTGCCCGTAAGCGGATGCTCGATTCAATGAAGACTTCCAATGGCCGGCTTGGACTCAATCTAGAGTTCTTCTCCGACGGTCTTAGCCATGACTTTGATCGTGACAATGATACTGGCACGTTCATTGCTTCACTCAAGAAAAATGGACCGACGAATCTCTCAAATCTCATTGCTGATCTCAAAGCCAAAGGCAACAAATACTCATGCCTTATAAGCAGCCCATTTATCACTTGGGTACCAGGCGTTGCTTCTGAACATGGGATTCCTTGCAGCGTTCTTTGGATCCAATCTTCAACTGTTTTCTCCATATATTATCATGGCGTTAAGAATCCGAAGTTGTTTCCCAACTTGGAAAACCCTAATGGAGATATTGAATTGCCTGGATTGAAAATGTTTAAGGTTGGAGATCTTCCAACTTTTATACTTCCTTCTGCTCTTCCTCACTTTCGGCAATGGGTTGTGGAATTCATTTCGGTTTTGGACAAGGTAAAATGGGTTTTGGGAAATTCTGTTTTTGAGCTTGAAGAAGAAATAGTGAATTCCATTTCTTTAGTGAAAACGTTTTATCCCATTGGTCCATTGGTGTCACCATTTCTTCTAGGAAAGAAAGAAGCTGTCGTTGGAAATGTTGACATGTGGAGTGCCGAAGATTCTTGTATCGAATGGCTTGACAAGCAATCGCCTGCTTCTGTAATTTACATTTCCTTCGGAAGCATCCTTAGGTCGTCACCAAAGCAAATTGAAAGCATTGCAATAGCATTGAAGAATATCAACAAGCCATTTCTTTGGGTTGTTAAATCGTGTGAGACAAGGGAAGAGGAATTCCCACCAGGGTTCTTGGAAGAGACGAAGGAGAAATTGGGCCTAATTGTTTCATGGTGCTCTCAAGAGAAAGTTTTGATGCACCCAGCTCTAGCTTGTTTTGTGACACATTGCGGCTGGAACTCGACACTGGAAACGGTGGTGGCCGGAGTTCCGGTGGTTGCGTATCCAGAGTGGACGGATCAGCCAACGGATGCCAAGCTCTTGGTTGATGTTTTTAAGATTGGTGTGAGGATGAGAAATGGTGAAGATGGTAAAACACTAAGCGTAGACGACGTTGAAAGGTGCATAAAGGAAGTTATGGATGGGCCAAGAGCCGAAGAAATGAAGAAAAGGGCAATGGAGTTGAAAGCAATTGCGATGAAAGCATTAGATTATGGTGGTTCTTCGGATCGGAACATTGACAAATTTATTAGTGAAATCAGTGGGAAAACTTTCAGCAATGGCATCTAAATTGGGTTCAGCAAAAGGAAATGAAATGTTTTGATTTGAAAAAAAATAAATCTCAATTCAAAATTTTTTTTTTTTGAGAGAGGGTACAATCAAATTAGTAGTTAGGTTTATCATTAATTTCGTATGAAAAAAAATTCAAAAGCCTAAGCTTATGTATTGCCTTATTTCGGTTAAATAAAAGTGACCCATTGCTCCTAAGTTGAAGAAGACAAGCAATAAAAGCCCAAAATTGTAAAACCCAAACCCATTGAAAATTCATCAGCCCAAGTAAAAAAACCCAATGTAGTAAAACCCAGACCCATAAAAAAAATCATTCTTTTAAAGGAAAAATGCAATTTTTTTTTATCCCATCCGGTATCCAGGGCTTTGCCCTGACTAATCCGGATCCGACCCGCGTCACGCACCTGGTTAAATGCAATTTCTTATATGCAGGCAAGACACCTTAAATATTCATTCTTTTAAAGAATTAAAGTAGACCATGGAATCTGCTAGAAACAGAAACTCCTTCCGACCCTCCAATTCTGGAGGAAGAATTTCTTAAGTTTTCTTATTCTTTCCTCTTATTTTATCACCAAAAAAGATTAAGAGATTCCCCACATTGAGTGGCTCTTTCCTTAGACAAAAATGTACGTATTCAAACAATTAAGACTTTTTCTTAAAATCTTGACCTTTTGCTGCCACCGTTGGTTTGTAGTTACATTATTGTGAAAAACAATAGCAAAAGTTAGAAAAAAAGAAACAAAAAAGAATGGAAAGGATTTAGGACAGCTGCTAGGGAAATCAGACGTACACACCTCCAAGTTTGGAGCATAAACACTGTCAAACAAAACTAAATTTGGTTCTTTTTTATTGGTTTATGGTTTGGTTTCACTTTCTTTCTCCAACCAATCAAAAAAGCATCAAGAATAACAAATTATAAGTACTTTTGTTCTTTGTTTCCACCTCCCATTCTCTATCCCCTGTCTGGATTCTTTTTCCATTTGTCATGTTTGAACAATACAGTATAAGTTCATCAGAAAAAAAAAAGGGTTAATTCTTCATTTTTACATTAGGCTGTTTTCCCAGAATTGGAAACAAGCTGTAAAGTGTAAAAAAAATCTAGAGTTTCTGACAATGACAAATTGTGAATGTAAATCTAGTTTTAGTAACTTTCAAGACAAAAGGTATAAATATATATTTCTTTTTCAGTCAAATACTTCCTTTTGATGGAAGCAGTCCAAAAGGCCTTAAACCGTCCTTTGTTTTGCCATAGAAACCACCCCTTGTTAAAAAGGAGGCGGTACCTCATTCAATGGAGATGCTTAACCATTCTTTTTAGCTCCACCCCTTTATTGACAGAATATTTTGAAAGCCTTAAAAAAAAGGTTCTTTTATTATACAAAGGGGAGTTGAGACTTAAGACTTATGACCATAGACCAAACATTTACTACAACCTTAACAATGAGACAACACTTCTGTCTCCTTCTACTACTATTTGCCATGCTTGTTCTTTCTGAATCTGCTTCTGTTGATTGCTGCAGGCCTCTTCATTCCAAAAACACGAATAATATTGGATCAGATGTAACAAAAGAAGCTGTTTCCGTTTCCGGGGACGTTAATGGTGTTAGGAATATTGGTTCAACTTCAAACTCTGCTGAAGATCATAGCAGGGTTTTAGTAGAGCAGCAGCAAGTAACAACTATGGCTGCAGGACCTAGTAGGAAAGGCGCCGGTCACTAGTAATCTCTCCTTCGGATTCATGTTGTTCATTTCTTTACCTTTTTAGTCCTTGTGGATTGTAATTGATCAGAAAAGTGGTAAATATGGAAGTTCTGTTTCTAGCTATAGCATGTATAGATTTGGTCCATGACACATTATGTAGAGAGGATTTGTTCATTCTGTCTGGTATAGTGTATATCAGCAGCGGATGTCAAAATAAGGCCAAAAAGTGACAAAAATAGAATAGCAAATGTCTCAAAGAAATTGGTAGGGTTTGGAAGAGATGTATTTTTCATGGTAAAGATGAAAATTTACCAAATTTTATAGAAAAAAAATTTATGAATTGTAGATATATTTTTACCTTTAGCTGTATTGTTTACCAGGTAACTTCAAGTAGCCTGATGTGTAAGTTCTCTGTTCTGTAAATAAGAATAAAATTTTGTTGCACATGATGTTTTAAAACATAAGTTAACTGTTTGAATTAATACCAAGCAGAAACACTTCTTAGAAATGATCTGTTATATTATAGTACATCTTGAAGTTTCAAACAATGTAATAGAGATCTCTACTATAATAAAAGCAGTACAAATTAAAATCAAAAATATGAAACACAAAACTGAGCAAATGATTTATCTGGCATCATTAATTCTCAGTTGGGAGAAAACTTCACTTGCTGATGGGACTGAATCAGAGGTATCCTCCCTTATGATGGACATACTATTCTCGAATTCACCCGTCATGGAAGGAAAACGCTGGAGATTAGGCAATGGTTCAAACATAACAGAAGGATTGGTCATGCTGTCCTCATGTGGCTCACGAACAACTGCAGTTTTCTGAAGCTGTAAAGCATACTCCAAGTCCCATGCCACATCACCCATTATAGGCCTATCACTTGCATCATCTTGCAGACATTTATCTGCAATCTCAGCAAATTTTCTTAATGAGTTAGGATTGATCTGACTTTTAATGGATGGATCAACAATTTGGTCAAGCAATCCTTTGTTCTTGCATAACATTCCCCATTCTGCTAAATTCACTTGCTCTCTTGGAAGTGTAGGGTTGATAGCTGGCCTTGCACATAGAACTTCAAGCAGAACAACACCAAATGAATAAACATCAGATTTTTGTGTCAGCTGTTGTGTCCTAAAGTATTCAGGATCAAGATACCCGAAAGTTCCTTTAATCGCTGTGCTGACATGTGTTTCATCAGGAGGACCAGACCTTGAAAGGCCAAAATCAGCTACTTTAGCAACAAGGTTTTCATCAAGCAAAATGTTTGTGGACTTAACATCACGGTGAATGATGCCACCAGAAGCGCCTCTATGGAGGTAATCAAGACCTCTCGCCGCGCCAATGCAGATTTCAAGCCTTTGCTTCCATGGCAAGCAAGGTAGTTTTGAGTTATAAAGATGATCCCTCAAAGTACCCTTTTCCATGAATTCATAAACCAGAATCATTTCCATCATTTCATCACAATATCCAATCAAGGACACAAGATGGCGGTGACGAATCTTTGATAAAACCATGATCTCTGTCTGGAATTCTGGTAGGCCTTGACCTGACCCTGGCTGGCTTCTTTTGACAGCTACTTTCGTGCCATCTCTGAGATTTCCTCGATACACGCGACCAAATCCTCCTTTACCAATCATCAACTTCTTATCAAAGTTGTTTGTTGCTAACTGAATCTCAAGGAATGGTATCTTTAAAGCCAAGTTCAAATTAGGGACAGGGGAAGCATGGGAGGTTGCCTCTATGCTTAGTGCTGACAATTGAGGAGTCTTCCAATTGTTGTGAGTGCTTGCTTTGTATGCAGTTAATGGTGACCAATCTGAAGTTTCAACAGCTTTTGTCTTCCTACGTTTCAAGACAATAAACAACACACCTCCAAGGATGCAGACAAGAACTAGGCCTCCAAGAACTGAACCAACAATTATAAAGACAAGCTTCTGGTTGGACTCATTTTTCCCTGGAATCAAACCAGGCTCCCCCATCATTTCCATTATTTCAACCCCATTTAGGAAGGCATTCACTGTTGGTGAATTACTATCTGGGCCAATGGAGATGTTCAGGCGTCCCAAATCACCAGAATTAACCACAAAGTCAATAAAAAATGGAGCTGCCAATTGCACGGTTTGCTCATATGGATTGATTTGCTGTCCAAAGTTGGTATTTATATAGAGAAAAAATTGTAAAGTATTCTGCGACGGACTAACAATGTCACAGAAATGAACCCGAACCAAGTGCCAAGCATTTCTAGTCACCTCATAGGACCAAGTTACATTGAAGTTATTTGTTGTCCTATTGGGATCTATATTCATTTCTTTGGCAGTTGTGTATACTAAATCTGGTGCAATATATTCATTAATAACATCAGGATCTATATAATCAGGTCTACCTGGATGAACTCTATCCTTTGCAGTGTCTGGATTAAACAGATAATCATCATCAGGAAGCCAGGTTCTCAATAAAGTGTCATTTTCTGGTGTAAGGGTAGGGCCTCCGACATTGATTCTGTGAATTGTCTGCAAGGCTTGAGAGAGCATACTCTTATAATCACTACTGCTATTTCCTGTCTGACCAATTTGTTCAGCTGTATCATAAATGAAATTTGGAGGGGCAGGAAATACTTCTATGGCATTAACGAACGCGAAAGAAGATCCTTGAGGTGCAAAATAGATAAAAAATCTACCTATTGGAATGCTTAAAATTAATTCCTTTACTATAGTAGAGTTTCTACTATTTTTGACAGTGAAATTATGCAAGAGCAAAAAGCCAGAAGCAGAAACATCAAAAACAGCTTCTGAGAAATTTGATGAATTGGAGAAATGAAAGCGTACCAGGTGAGTACCATTACTGTTGATTTCAAACTCATATGAAGAATTCTGCCTGAAAATTCTTGCTGTTTGATATAAAGATGGTGTTTCTGATGATGATTGGCTGTTGTCTATAACAGAGCTGGCCTTTGTGGTAAAAGAGACAGAACCAGAGTTCAAGTCACCAACAAAGGTTACAGAAGAGACATTTATGTTGATGTTTGATCCACAATTGATGAAATAATTTCCTGGAAGAGTGTATGCTGAAGAGGGTATTTGATATGATAAGAAAAAAACCAGAAAAAGAAGAAGAATCAAAGGTTCATGGAGTCTACCCCAGTGAAACTTTTCCATTGATTTTTTTTTTCCTGAATTTGCTAAATTTTTTTTCTTTTTCTCTATTTCAGTCTGAGCAAAGCCATTATGTTAATCCAAGTGTTGAAGATAAGTCAACATAAGGAACCTGGGTTGACTTATGAACCAAAACATACTCTTAAGAAAATTCGAAGTAATTGCAATGGGAATTGTTTCAAATGCCCTCTTATTACATAAGGTTTTGTTCATGTAGTAAAGGGTAGCATTGGTTTTAAGTTTCTGGCAATTAGACTCGGTCAAGAAACAGTACATAGGATGTTGACATAAGCTTTAATTTTTAAAGTATCTGCCAAGTTGTAAATAAGTGTCCGAAACGGTTTAATGTCTTCTTGCATCTTGTCCAAGTATAGAACAGTTGCCACAGGGCCCACGGAGGACAATGATTGAGCAACACAAGCCATGGTTTTGGAGAAAAACAAGGTTTCTAGTATTTTACAGTTTAACAGAAACCTAACCAGCCAAATCCATGGTATTTTATTATAGCAGCCATAATAATATTTTCAAAGGTAATTTCTATTATAATTAACTATGCACAAATAATGTTGGCTGTAAATTACAAAAACATAAAAATGTAAAGAAAAAAGTTACAACATATAGTTTTACCTTTTGAGCAGTGGAGATTAATCTGATAATCTGGTTTCAGTTTCACCAATCCTTAATTTTGAGAATGTTTCACTAGCAGTTACATCTGAAGCATCATCAAACACTACACTTGCATCATCCTCATCAATGGCAGGAAAGCTGTTGGAAGGTAAACGTTGGACAAATGGAGTTGAAAATTCCAATGAAGCATTAGTTGTACTGTCTTCAAGTGGATTTCTGTTCATTGGAGTTAGCTGAAGCTGCAATGCATATTCTAAGTCCCACAACACGTCGCGCATAACAGGCCTTTCGCTACCAGATGGCTTCAAACACTTCTCTGTAACTTCAGAAAACTTCCTCAATGAGTTAGGATTAATCTTATCCACTAGCATTGGATCAATTATTTTCTCAAGTTGGCCTTTTTTTATCCAAAGCATTCCCCATTCAGCTAAGTTCACTTCTTCCCTTGTATTTGAGGTGACAACTGCAGGCCTAGCACATAGTATTTCCAGCAGAACAACTCCAAAAGAATAGACATCAGATTTATCTGTCAATTGCAGTGATAAGAAGTATTCTGGATCAAGATACCCAAATGTACCTTTGACATCAACACTTTGTTCTATATCAGGAAGGCCTGATTTTGAAAGACCAAAATCAGCAACTTTGGCTACAAATTGTTCATCGAGTAAGATATTTGTTGACTTAACATCCCGGTGAATGATTCCTCCAGCTGAACCAGTGTGTAAGTAGTTAAGTCCTTTTGCTGCACCAATGCAAATCTCAAGTCTTTGCTTCCAAGACAATTCTGATTTTGCACTGTATGATTTCTCAAGATTGACAGTTGAATAATATAGATGATCTCTAAGAGTACCCTTTTCCATGAACTCATAGACCAAAATCATTTCAGACCTTTCATCACAGTATCCAATTAAGGAAACAAGATGCCGATGGCGAATTTGGGACAGAACCACAATCTCTGTCTGAAATTCCAAAAGACCTTGACCATTTCCTGGTTCACTCCTTTTCACAGCAACTTTCTTGCCACGGAACATTCCTTCATAGACTTTACCAAATCCACCCTCCCCAATCAGCAAGTTGGGATCAAAGTTCTTGGTTGATTGCTCAATTTCATAATAAGAAATTCTCAATGCAAGATTTAGATTTGAAGGTAACAAGTCTGCAGTTTTTTCAGACACCCTATTGTAAGAACTCCCTCTTCCATACATAGGCAAAGACAATGGCCAATTTGAAGATTGCTCAGGCTTTGCTTTCTTGCATCTCAAGCATAGAAGCACTGCCACTGCCAAAATAAATATCGCCCCACCAATTGAACCAACTAGGGCAATGAGAGTAGTCTTTTTACTTCTAGTCTTCTCTGCAACCAATGTAACAGAATCTGATTTCTTCATTAACTCCATTATTTCCAGCCCATTCAGAAAGGCTGTTTGATTCTGCGAGTCGCGTCGAGGGCCAATACTTATGTTCATTACTCCAGATTCATCAGAATCAACCACAAAATCAATGTAAAATGGAGCAGCCAACTGGCTCATTTGATCATAAGGACTGATCCTCTGGCCAAAATTGTTGTAGATATAGAGATTGAAAATAATAACATCAAGAGATACACTAATAATGTCACAAAAGTGAACCCTAACAAGGTGCATAGAATTCTTACTCACATTAAAACTCCAAGTTATATTGAAAAAATTCAATACTCTGCTATCATCTATATTCAATTCTTTTGCAGTCTTATATACAAGACCTGGAGCAATATATACTGTGGCTCCTTCGAGTTGGTATTTCGGTGTATCGGCGAAAAATCCACTATTCCTAGCAGCTTTTGGATTAAACAAGAAATTATCATCTGGTATCCAAGTCCTCCACAATGTATCATTTTCTGGTGTGAGGGTAAGCCCTCCAACATTAAGCCTGTAGAGGGTATTTAACCCCATTGAGAGCAATCCATCAAAACTATTTTTACTTCCTGCAGGCGTAACGCGAGCAGCACCATCAGGGATGAAATTTTCAGGGGCAAGAAAGACTTCAATAGAATTCACAAAAGCAAGATTTGATCCTTCAGAAGGCATGAAGTTGATTCTAAATCTTCCTACATCAAGTGTGACCAGAAATTCCTTGATGACAGGTAAACTAGTACTATTCTTGACACTAAAATTGGATAATAACCAAAACCCTGAAGCTGAAACATTGAAGGTAGCATTGGGTAGAATTGTAGAAGATGGAAAAGCAAAGAAATGGAGACGTACAAAGTAGGTGCCATTGCTGTCGATTTTAAACTCATAAAAAGCCGGTTGTCTGAAGATTCTTGCAGACTGATAGAGTAGAGATATGTCTGCTGAGGGACTTGTATCTGTTAGAGAGCTGCTTTGTCCTCCAATGACAGAATTCTGGTCACCGACAGAGGTCCGGCCTCCGCTGCCTGTGAAGTTGAGCCTTGATCCACAGTTGATGAAGTACTTATCAGGAAGTGTGTAAGCTGATGAAAGAGGCAGAAGAGAAAAGAATTGAAGAAGAAGGAGGAATAGTGGAAAAAGAATCTGCAGATGGTGATCATCAAGCTTTTCCATGGTAGGAATGAGATGGCATTGGCCAACTTTTTTCAGTGCATGCAGGTGAAGGTTATGGACACCTGGAAATGGAATAAAGGTGGTGGGAAATCAATCAAACACTGGAAAAATTAAATTAAATAAAGTTTTAAAGAAATATGTTAAAGACAAAAAGAAAGTGCTTGTTGACTTGTTTTTTAAGCAGGAAAATAATGCAGGTAAAACGTAAAACACATGATCCAAACAAAAGGGCTGTCTCCATGTGATGCATTAAGGTAATTTTTAATAGTGGAGCAAACATTCTCTGAAGGGTTTAGTTTCTTAACTAACTCATGTCTGTTTCCATTTGATGCAGAATTAGTCATCAAAGAGGGATTTGTTTATTTTTTACATGTTGCAGTGGAAACTGGAATGCGTTGTAATTTCCTTAAAGCAGACTCCAAAAAGAAGTGTGAGGCTATTAAAGTGGATGAATTATTGGAGGGGGCAGTCTAAAAGTGGGATTATCTTTTTGGGGTCACTTTAATAAAGAAAACACATAAATCTAATCCAAGGTGTGGAAAGGAGAAGCAAAAGTGATTGTGTTCATATTGAATCTGAAACCTTCCCGGAAAGTTGGTTCAATATTTTTTTTTTGGGCCAAATGGCGAGCTCCTATTTATTAATGGTGAGTAAAAGACAATAGGTTTACTTCTTTGAAAAATGAAATTAATCAGCAATTTTCACTAGGATTGCAGCACTTTGTCAAGTTATTATGGAATGATTCTGAAGATTTTGTGACACTTCAATATATTATTATTTTTTTTTTTTTGAGTTTTGCAGAGAATGCAGCATGCATAAGTCATTATTTTCAACTAATGCACTTCTCATGTACCGGAAGTGAACAAATTCTACTAGTAAAATTGTCATATCAAATGCCTTCTAAGGCTCTGTAATTACAGAGTTTTATTTATTTTTATAACTGACTAGAAGATCCAATAAAACCCTTGCTTGGAGCCATAAATATAATGACTGATTCTAAACCGGAAACAAACACTCATAGATACCAATTTACAACAGAAAGAGGTAATTTTTCAGAATATCTTAGATTATTACATTATTACATGCACTTCATTCATAATTGATTCAAAATCCATCAGTTACCAAAACAGTAACCTGGGACTGCAATTTGTTGTTGAGTCTACCCTCAATTCAGTTTTAGTCGATCTGTTGAACCTCATATAACACATCATGGAGTCTTGACCCTTCGGTCCATTGCAGCTTTTAAATGTTTCACATTACATGAGTGATCTTCCTACCATGGTAAAACATTGATATCAGTTAACCATAATGCCAGTACCAAAATTGACCGAAATGAAATCTCCCTGCTGCAGAGAATATCCTAGGAACAAAAGAACAAAAACAAAATTTATTTCACCACTTTGACATACATTGCTAACCAAAATACTAATAAATTAACCAATACCAGAAACTGCTGAGATTAGGAACATGTAGAGTACCTTTTAAGTTATTTAGCAGCTGCAGCCTCCAAATGAGAAAACGTTTTAGCCGATGCATCTGAGCCAACGTTGCCTACTATAGACTGATCATTTGCCTCAGCGGGGTCTATGAAGCTGCTAGTTGGTAAATGCAGGAGCAGAGGCAGTCCAAAAGTCAATGAAGCATTTGTTATGCTTTCATCTAGCTGTTCTTTTTGTATTCCAGTATGTAGACTCAATGCATATTCCAAGTCATATAACACCTCATCCATGGTAGGCCTATTACAACCCTTTGCCCCCAAACACCTCTCAGCTATTTCACCAAATTTTCTGAATGAATTAGGGTTTATTTTTCCCACTAGGAAAGGATCAATGATTTTTTCCAACTGCCCTTTCTTTAGCCAATGCAAACCCCAATCTGCTAAGTTCACCTCTTCCTTCTGAGTTGAGTTGATAACAGCTGGTCTAGCACATAGAACTTCAAGAAGTACCACTCCAAAAGAGTAGACATCAGATTTTTCTGTCAATTCAGAAGACATGAAGTACTCTGGATCCATATAACCAATGGTACCTTTTACACATGTATTATCCAAGGCTAAATCAGACTGACTTGATTTCGATATCCCGAAATCAGAAACTTTAGCTTTGTAGTTTTCATCAAGCAAGATGTTTGTTGACTTAACATCCCGGTGAATAATCTTCACAGCTGAACCAGTGTGCAGGTGATGAAGGGCTTTTGCTGTTCCAATGCAGATATCAAGTCTTTGTTCCCATGACAAGCCATTTTGCTTAGAACAGCCATTTGAGTCATATAGATTATCTTTAAGATTCCCCTTTTCCATGAATTCATAAACTAATATCATTTCAGACTTTTCATCACAGTATCCAATCAAGGATACAAGATTGCGATGGCGAGTTTGGGAAAGCACCATTATCTCTCTATGGAATTCTTCCTTTTTTTGGTCATAAACTCTCTGGAATTCTTCAAGACCCTGATTCTGTCCTGGTTCCCTCCGTTTGACAGCTACTTTCTGATCTCCACGTAGTACTCCTCCATATACCTTTCCAAATCCACCCTCACCAATGAAAAATGCTGTGTCAAAATCCTGTGTTGCTTGCTGAATTTCAGCAAAGGGTATTTTTAACTCAAGGCATAGATTAAGAGCAGCAGTTCTAGCAGATGACTTATCATTCACACTCCCTCCAAGAAGAGCCAAAGAAGATGATAAACCTGGAATCTTACTTTGATCTTCTTTCATGCAAACAAGACGAACGATCACAATGACAATTATAATGAATGCAAATGCCAGGCCAAGTGAAGCAGCTATAATAAGCAAGATTTTCTTCTTGGGCCTAGGTGGCACAAAGGATGAATATGGATTTTCCATTAGCTGCATAATTTCAAGGCCATTTAGAAAGGCAATGTGATTAACTATCTCACCTGGACTATAAGGTGCAACACTTATGTCAAGATTTCCAGATTTAGCAGACTCAACAACAAAATCAGCATAAAATGGAGCTGCAAGTCGCTGAACTGTCTCATATGGACTGATCCACTGGCAAAAGTTTCCATTGATACAGAGACTGATCCCGGGATATTCAAGTGAGTTGACGAAATCACAGAAATGCACCCGAACAAAGTGCTTGGCTTGCTCATTGACCTTAAAACGCCAAGTAATATTTGCAAAATTTGTCTGTGTGCTAGTATTTAACATCTTGGCAGTCCCATAGACTTCCCTTGGGGCAATAAACTCAGTTGAACCATTAGGTCGTCCATATATTAATTTATCATAGGAACCAAATTGTTTGGTTTCTGCAGACCCAGGAATGAGCATAAACTGATCATCAAGTATCCAATTTCTCATAAGTGTATCATTGTCTGCTGTGACAGTGGAGCCTCCAACATTAATCCTATGAACTTTTTGCAAAACAGTAGAAAGCAAAACGCTATAATTGCCTTTAATTCCTGTGGAATTTATGTGTATGGTCTTGTCAGGGATGAAACCAGTAGGCGCAAGAAAGACTTCAATGGCATTTATAAAAGCAAAACCTGAGGAATTCTGAGAAGGTATGAAGTAGATCTCAAATTTACCAGCTTTGATTGTAAGCAAGAATTCCTTAACCACAATTGACTCATTACTACTTTTAATAGTGAAATTTGACAACAATGAAAGAAATGGAGCCGAGGCATCAGGTTGAGCTGAGACTGAGACATCAAAGACAGCATCTGCTAAGTTCACAGAAGTTGAGAAAGCAAAGAAATGAAAACGTACCACGTAAGTGCCGTCTTGTCTGATTTTAAGCTTGTAAGGGCAAGGGTTTTGGCATATTCTTGCTGTTTGATAAAGCACATGTGTATCAGATGAAGGTTTAGTATCCGTGACAGGTTTGCCTGAACCATAATACTTGTCTTGACTGAAGTTTTCTTTTCCAAACTTAACACTAGACTTCGATCCACAGTTAATGAAGTACTCAGAAGGAAGAGTGTAATTAGTATCAAGAGCTTCAGATGGTGAGATAAGAAAGATTGAACATAATTGTAGTGGAAGAAGTGTGAACAGAACCATGAAAGAGTGAAGCATTTTGACAGAAACTGGGGGATTATTGCTGCTACTTTTTCAGTGAGGGGAAGTATAAGAAAATCCTGGTTGGTTTGCTGCCACTGTTAATAAAAAGACCAGTCTTTCTACTTTAAACATAAAAAAAGACTTCAGCTTGACGTTGCTTTGCTTTTGTTAGAGACTTAAAATTATGTAAATACCCTGGAAAAGCTTAGAATCAAGGGTAATGCCGATTAGGCCCCAACCCCTTCATTTCTTAACTTTATTCCCTGGTGAAATATAGGCCCCATAAATAGACAGTTCACAGTTGGACTTAGATATTTTAGTTGTTTGGAAAATAAAGCAATAAGATTAAGGATTTAAAAGCAGATTACTAGAAAGTTGATTGCAGCATAGATTGTTCATTCCCCTGCAATTTCTCACAATGAAAGTTTCTCATTTCTAAAACATCCGCATGAGAAATTATTAGTGAAGTATATAACATTAATGATAGCTATGTCTTAGTCTATGTCAAATGTATATATATGCTAAAGCACTTCTTTTTCTTAAATTTTTGTCCATTGAAGGAAATAAGATGATACAACAAAATAAAGTCATAAGGAAGAAACAGAACAAAAGACATAGCTTCTTGCAGTGACTTTTGTTGTTCATGGCTGCATTATTATATACATACATGAGTTAAAACAAAAAGAAAGCATTATTATGTACCAAATACCAATTACCAGCTAGTTTAGACTCGAGACTATCTGCCACCATCAATCCTCAGCTGGGAGAAAACTCCACTAGCAGTTGTGTCAGAGCCATCATCCCTTGCCAGAAGCACAGAATCATCTTTCTCAGGTTGGAGATTATTCGAAGGCAAGCGCTGAAAAGGTCGGGACGAAAACTCCAGGGAAGCATCAATGGCGCTATGCTCATGCGGCTCTCTGCGAACTGCAGTTTGTTGTAACTGCAATGTGTATTTCAAGTCCCAGCAGATGTCAAGCATTTTTGGCCTGCTGGCACCATTTGGTTTCAAGCACTTCTCAACTATCTCAATGAATTTTCTCAGTGAATTAGGATTAATCTGGCTTGCCACTGAAGGATCAATAATCTTTTCAAGCTCCCCTTTGTTTAACCAAAACAGTCCCCACTCAGCTAAATTCACTTCCTCCTTTCTCCCTGTCTTAATTATAGCAGGCCTAGCACAAAGCACTTCAAGTAGTACCACACCAAATGAATAAACATCTGATTTTTCTGTAAACTGAAAGCATCTAAGATACTCAGGATCAAGATAACCAAAACTCCCTTTTATGCCTGTGCTGAATTCATCTGGATCAGGAAGACCTGATTTCGAAAGGCCGAAATCTGCAACTTTTGCCACAAATGCTTCATCAAGCAAGATGTTTGTTGACTTAACATCACGGTGAATGATTCCTCCTTCTGAACCGGTGTGGAGGTAATTAAGTCCCTCTGCAGCACCTATACAAATTTCAAGTCTTTGTCTCCAAGTCAATAAGGATAATGCAGATGATGTCTCTGGATTCCCACTCAATTCATAAAGATGCTCTCTGAGAGTACCCTTTTCCATGAACTCATAAACCAGTATCATTTCAGACCCTTCATCACAATAACCAATCAAGGAAACAAGATGGCGATGGCGAATCTTGGATAGAACCATGACCTCAGTTTGAAATTCTGGAAGACCCTGGCCATGTTTTGACTCACTTCTTTTAACTGCCACTTTAAGACCATTCCTTACAGTTCCTTTATAAACTTTCCCAAACCCTCCCTCTCCAATCAGAAATTTAGCATCAAAGTTATTGGTTGCCTCTATTATTTCAGCAAAAGGCATCTTTAGTTTAAGGTTTAAGTTTGGAACAGGAGAGGCATTGACAGTCTTGTTGCTTATTCCAATGTAAGGACTTGCTCCTCCAAAACCAAAAGGAAGGGTACCATATGAAGTCATGGTTTCCAAAGTTTTTGTTTTTCTGCGTTTCTTACACAACAAGAAAACTACTATCAAACAACAAACAACTAAACCCCCAACAACTGAGCCAATTATGATGAACAGATTATGCTTCTTTTTCTGTTCACTCACCTCTAGTTCCAAACCCGGTTCAGTAATGAACTCCATGATCTCTAGTCCATTAAGGTAGGCGCGCTTCTCTAGAAATCCATCCATTGGGGCAACACCAATACTTATGAAGTCAGAATCACCAGTGTCAACCACAAAATCATGGTAGAATGGAACTTCTGTATGAACAGTATAGTCAACAGGATTGATACTTTGACTGTACTTTCCATATATCAAGAGACTGAAATTGAATATGTTGGGTGAATCACTAAGAATGTCACAGAAATGGACCCGAACAAGATGCCTTGCATTCTTACTAACATTGAAATGCCAAGTAATATCAGCAGAATTTGCTGCCTGTGTACTACTTAAGTTCACTTCTTTGCAAGTCCTATAGACAATCTCAGGGATAAAGTTTTGAGAGGCTCCTATAATAATATCATCCTCATAGTTTAGCCTACCTTGAAAATAGGTACAATTTTCTGCCAAATTTTCACTAAATATATAGTTATCATCAGCTACCCATTCTGATGCTATTGCTGTTGAATCATTAAAAGAATCACCCCCAACATTAACTCTCTGAACTGTTCTAAGAATTTGATTCGGCAAATCTTGGTAAAAACCCTTACTTCCAGAAGAAGTCACATGAGTTCCATCACTGACAAGATTTGGAACAAGAAAAACTTCTATAGCATTCACAAAAGCAAAAGATGTTTCTTGAGCAGGAATGAAGTGAATTCCAAATTTTTTTGAATGAATAGGCACCAAGAAATCCTTAATGACAGGGTAAGAAGAAGAAGTACTATTTCTTACATTGAAATTGGATAGCAGAGACTTATTGGAAGCTGAAACATTAAATAAAGCATCTTCAAGATTAGCCTTGTCTGACTTGAAAGGAAAGAAATGAAGGCGTACCACATGTTGGCCAGTCTCATTGATGTCAAGATTATACGAAAATGGCTTTGTGTAAAACCTTGCTGTTTGGTAGAGAGATGACGTGTCTGCGGCTGATTGGCTGCTATCTGTGACTGAATTGCTTTTACCGACAGAGAAAGAGCTGGGATTCTTGTCACCAACAAATTTCCTGCTGCCTTGTGTCACAGCAGAATCTGACCCACAGTTGATGAAGTATTTTTCTGGAAATTCATAAGGTTCTGAGAGAATTAGGACAGGATAGAATTGAAGAAGGAACAAAGGCAAGAGCATGTTCAAAAACAACAGCTTTTCCATTGAAAATTGGTTGGAAGTTGGAACTTGGAACTGGGGACTGTCTAGTGGAAGTTATTATTATCAGAAGTATGAAATCTGGGCACTAAGGAGTAAGGACCAGTATATTTAATGAATGTCAATAATTACAAAAATGAAGACTTTTGTTGACCTGATAATGTTCAAGTTGAGTGGAACAAATATTGCCATGATGACAAGCAGAATAGTTTCCAAAGGAAAAAAAAATATCTTTTTCTTTGTACTGTCAATTTGGGTCACGGTTCTTATTGGTTTTTCCCTTTTGTCCAAGAACAAACGTTTCTGACTTTTCTTTAATGATCAAACAAACGACTGTTAGTTGGATTACAATGAATTTCCATTAATGTTCACATGTTAGACGGTTTCTGTCATTTTAACTAATGACTTTTTCTATCATCTTTTCTGTGTCTGTGATTAAAACTGCCTTGAGTCGGCATCATCTTCACGTGTATATATAGTCTAAATTCCAAGCGACAAAGCAGAAGCAGGGCACATCTTATGTCAAAATCTGGGCTGACCCATAACAACCCAAAAGCAGCAGCCATTGAAATTGTAAATCCTCAAATTCACCATGGAAAACAGTGAAATAATACAATGATGCTATGTCAGGTAAATATTTTGGTTGATGTTAGTAAAAGGAGAAAAGGATGATTGGGTTCTATTGCATATTGACAAAGAACACGAAAGGAAAGGGTTGGCTTTTCTTTTTGGTTCTTTAGATATCTCTTTGATTCTGTCTTGAGTTAACATTATTTTATGAAATTCAGATCAAGACAGTAATTGTCTTTTGTACTCAGTAGTTAGATCTTTTCTTAAATCATGGTTGCAATTGTTGTAGTGCTGGAAGAATTAAATATAATAGAACAAAGATGGCTGAGTGGGTTTGGTTTGGTGGGAAGTTTTTACATCTTGAAAGTGAAATATCAGATTAAAATCTAAGCACTTGCTTTTACATCATTTTCTTGTCAATTAGGCTGTTGCAGATAATAAGTTTGTTCATTAAACTTGAATTGAAGCTGAAAAAGATGAATCATCAACAGGAATAGAATAGTCATCAGGCCAAGTTTATAAGGAGAAACTCATGATTTTAGTTTGAAACTTTAAATTAGTGCAAGTGTTCCAAGTGCTTCCTCTGTTTCAGACCAAATGCTTTCTTCAGCTGCAGTTAGCATGATTTATTGGGCATCACTTTGTATGTACCAAAATCAAAGCACTTCCTTGGTGGAAGGTTGAAATCCCACAAATCCAATACCCTTGCATGTGGGCACACTTGATAATGGCAGCATTTACAAAAAGCCAAAAACATGATTTTGGTGAAAGAAATGATTGATTCCCCAGGGCTAAGCCTAAGTATAAGCAAGAATTTCTTCAAATCACTAAAATTTTGCTACTAGTTTATTCTTTCATAGTAAAATTCCACAAATTGCTGAAGTAAAAATATGAAATTTCAGTAGGTAGGCTGTCTCTTTCCTAGTTGTTGACTATAATCAAATGAGCAAGCAACTCGCAAAAAATGGATTTGGGTCCAAAGCACCAAGCACCCAATCTTTGCCAACATCTGGGCTAGCCCAAAGAGCCCAAGCAACCCAATCGAACCGACCAAAGATTTTCAGCGCAAAGTAAGACTAAGCGGTATAGATTATAGCCCATGGTTTTCAATTTTTATCTTCGCTATAAATATTCAGCGACTCATCGAAACCGCCAAGAGTCGTTAGTTTCTACTTTCTTCATCGAACTCAGAAGCAACAAGAAACAAATAAAATCCAAAAAAGAGAGTAAAAAAGATAAAGATCAAGATTGAAGATGGTGGGTCAATGGACGGTGACTAAACCGAGCCGGAGTGATGAAGTTTTGGATGCAGATCAACAGCAACAAATCGCCAATCAAGTCAGAGCTCAGTTTGATGTCTTGGCCCCAAAACGACCCACCAAGCCCAACAGGAGCGAACCCGATTTAGCAACAACAACAACCACCACTCTCCCTCCACCCGTACACCAAAACATACCCGAACTTGACAAGTTACGATCCCTTCAGCAATCTCAATCTCATGTAAGAACGTGGTCCCATCATCTTTTTGTCTTTCAAGCTTTGGAATTTTTACTCTTTTTTTCAGTTGTGTTTTTTTTTGTTTGCTTTTGATAGGTGAAAATTTCGGTGGAAGGAGATGGCCTGGAGCAAGATGAGTTTGTGGAGACTCAATATTACAAGCAGATGGATTCCATAGCCAAAGAGCATCACACAGTATACATTTTTTTTCCTTACCTACCTTTGACCATGTTTTTGTTGTTGTTGTTGTTTTGTCTGAAGTCTGAACTGAAACGTCTTGTGTTGTTCTTTTGATTGAATTTGTTTCATTTTCCTGTTTCTTGACGGCAGACGGGAACTGGGTTTATAAGAGTGGTGAAAGAAGGAGGTGAAGGAAATGGATATGATATTCAACTGGAAAACGGCCAGGCTGCCGGAAATTTAGTTAACAGGCCAATTTTCAGAAGCAACCCGGCAACTAATGACTGGATTCCTAACGTTGATGAAGATCAGGTATTCATGTAGAGATTTTTTTCCCCTGTAAAATGAAAAGGGTAATCTGAAAAGTTGTAGGAGCATTTCTGTGATCTGAAGACAGTTTTGTTCTGTTCTGTCTGTTTGATCAGGTCTTTTTTTCTTCCAAGCCTAATCGGAGTGAGAGTTGTTAGATGATCTGCCCAGCTGTACCAACTTTGCTTAAAATATTATATATTGGATAAAGATAGTTTGGTGGAATTGTTAAAATATTGGCTTAAATATAATTTTATAATTTAGAATAACTTATCCTAGATTGTTCTTTTTCTGAATTCTATTCTACATTGTTCTTAGCATTAAAGTTGCAGCAATGATGATAAGATTATTTTAATTAAATAATGGGAAGATGAAATCGTTAGCACTAATGAAATGCTTACCCTTTAGGCCAATTTATGAATCCGCTGAGCTTGTATATTAAGCTTAAAAGAGGAATTGACAATTTGACATTGATTGCTGATTCCCACCCAAAAGATTCTCAGCTTTAGGCCATGAGCTGCAATGGAAGTAAATTGGGCTTAAAGCCTTGTTTTTGTCCATTGCCATATAATTTTCCCAATTTTGGTACTACAACAAACGAAAAATAGTGCTAAGACTAAATTACATTTTCTTTATTTCCAATAGCATATTACACTTTACAGTACAGCTTGAGTGAGAACAATGTCCATGATTGGACGAGCTTTACATAAGGCTTCCAATGGCTCAAGCTTAGGCATGGCTAAACCACCAGTCCCTTCAACCATATCAATGGGCTTCTCACCAACTCTCTTCCAATCAAAACATTGAATCAACGAGCCCAAACTCAAGCCAACGATCCGATTGGCCAAGCCAATTCCTGGACATGCCCTTCTTCCCACACCAAATGGCATTAGCTTGTATGTATAAGCCTCCTTGTTTTCAAATCTCTCAGGTTTGAAACATGTTGGATCATCCCACAATGTTTGGTCTCTATGAATAGACCATGCATTTACCAACAATATAGTCTTAGGTGGTATAGTGTATCCTCCTACTGTACAATAATCAGAGGACATATGAGGAGTTATAACAGGGGTTGCAGGGTATAATCTATAGGTTTCTGATATTGTATTTTGCAGGTATTGTAGTTTGGGAAGATCAGCTTCGTCTAGTAATAGTTGAGGGCCAAGAAAAGCTTCCATTTCATCTCTAATTTTATTGATAATATCAGGATGATTGAGCAAATTCGCCATTGCCCATTCTATTGTTACTGCTGATGTGTGACTTCCTGCTGCTACTATGCTCTGCAAGTACCAAATTCAAGCAAATTTTAGCAGAGAATGAATTGAAATTGTACCCTAGTACCCTTTAAGTGATTTTTTCCAAGCCAATCCAACAGCTTTAAGTGAAACTTGGTATTTTGAGAGAGAAATTAAAATAATCAGTAACACTTAATAGCGGTTGGATTAGTTTGGAAAAATCAATAAAATCCTCGCCCTTATTAGAAATTATCAAATTAAAGCATAGCATAATATTCGGGCTGTGATTTTTGCTGAGAAATTATCAAATTAAAGCATAAAAGTAAAGATTTTACTAACCAGAGCAAGGCCTTTTATTGTTTCATCTGTATAATATTCGGGCTGTGATTCTTGCAAGGAAAGCAAATGGTCGATCACTGTGTTTCCACTTTCTGATGAATCTCCTTTATTCCTTCTATGTTCATCAATCAATCCTTGGAAGAACAAATCTGTCTTTTTACCAAGCTTTTTCACATTCTTAACATAACCCTTTGTGTCAAAATACTTGAAAATAGGCACAAAATCCCCTGGATATGCTGCACCTGCAAAAGCAAACATTTCTTCTAAAAGTTCCCGAAATTGCCTTGCGTGTTCGATTCCTGCCACCTCTTCACCATAATACCGTTTCCCTGTAATCATCCTCATTGCTATATTGAATGTAAGCTCTGAAAACAAACGTCTCAACTCCACTTTGGCGAATTCATGACCACCGCCTGAAATTTTATACAACTTTCGTAGCAAAATCTTGACTTCATCTTTTCGAATGCCCGTTGACTTGTTCAACCGAGTCGATGATAGCACTTCCACCGTGCTTATGCGGCGAAGGTTGCGCCAGTGGTCGCCGTAGGATGATGTGGCGAGTGTGGTGCAGTTGTAGGCTATGTATTTGTTTATGGTGAACCGAGGGCGGTCGGCCAAAACGACATCGTTTTTGGTAAAGCATTCCTCGACGGCCGAGGGGGACGAAACGACGACGACAAGCTGTGAGCCGAACCTGAGCGAGAAGATTGGACCAAATTGTTGCGAGAGATTGTGGTATGTTCGATGGAGGGGTTTCTTAAGGAGATGGAGATGACCCAGAACTGGAAGAGCAGAGGGACTTGGTGGGAGATTTTTGGAGTAACTAGATTTTAACAGTAATTTGAATATGGATATGAAGAAGAGAATTAACAAAGATGAATATATCAACATGGTTGCTTCCATGTTTGAATTTGCTAATTTTTTGATGATTTACTTAATTAAGGATTTGCAGAGGAAGTTGACCCTGAAGATCTATATTGAAATTGTGATAAATAATCCACCAATTGTATTCAGGGTGGGACTAAGTTGACGTAAGGGCTTCGATCAACCCGAAGTTGAATAGAGGAAAATAGCCGGAAAAACAAATTCCACTTGTAATGTTTGACTTACAAGTTACAAATTACTATATCTATATATAATGGAGAGGTTAACCAACTCAAATTTAAAAAAAAAAAATTGCTAGTTTTATTTAATTTGTATGATTGATGTTTTATTTTGTTGTTATTAGTTTTTTTTTTTCATTCAGTTCAATTTTTTTTAGAGAGAGATAAAGACAGTTTTGTAAAAAATGAACGACCAAATGTACATCTAAAAACGTGTTTCGGGACCCGGGCTCAGTTTTGAATGATTTTAGGCAGAAAGACTCCTTAAAATATCTATATTCATCTAATTAAATCTCAGCCACATTGGATTTAAGAATTTGTTTTTACGAGCATCTGAATCTCGTTTCGATTTAATTAGAAATAAATTCGGGGAAAAAAAGGGAAAACGATATTAGAAGCGTGAAAAACCCTTCAAATTTTTGGCGTTGAATTATATATTTTTTCTGAGTATTCTGCCAAAATATTGATGAAAAACTTTTCAAGTCAATTTTTGCAAAATTTTAGCCGAAATCGTGTACCATCACGGTTTTTGGCTAAAAAGTCGTTCTGAAGTGCCGACTCAATTTTGCAGGATTTTTGGCACAAAGACTCCTTGAAATATCTATATTCATCGAATCAAATGTCAGCCACATTGGATATAAGGATTTGTTTTTACGAGCATCTCAATCTTGTTTTGATTTAATTAGAAATTAATTCGGAAACAAATGGAAAAACGATATTAGAAGCGTGAAAAGCCCGTCAATCTTTTTGGCATTGAATTATATATTTTTTCTAAATAATTCGTAAAAAATTGAGAAAAAAAACTTTTCGGGTCAGTTTTTAACCGAAATCGTGTACTAACCATCACGATTTTCGGCTAAAAACGCATTTCGGGGCCCCGACTCAGTTTTGCATGATTTTTGGTAGGAAGACTCTTTGAAATATCTATATTCATCTAACCAAGTCTAAGCCACAATGGATTTAAGGATTTGTTGTTACGAGCATTTAAATCTTGGTTCGATTTAATTAATTAAAAATAAATTCGAAAAAAAGGAAAACGATATTAGAAGTGTGAAAAACCCGTCAATTATTTTGGCGTTGAACTATATATTTTTTATGAGTATTGTGGAAAAGAATTGAGGGAAAAAATTTTCGGGTCAGTTTTTGCAAAATTTTAGTCGAAATCGTTTGCTCATCACAGTTTTTGGCTAAAAACGCGTTCCGGGGCCCCGACTTAGTTTTGCATGATTTTTGGCGTAAAGACTCTTTGAAATATCTATATTCATCGAACTAAATCCCAGTCACATTGGATTTAACGATTTGTTTTTACGAGCATCTGATTCTTGTTTCGAATTAAATAGAAATTAATTCGGGAAAAATTGGAAAAATGATATTAGAGGCGTGAAAAACCCTTCATGCTTTTTAGAGTTGAATTATATATTTTTTCTAAATATTTCACAAAAAATTGAGAAAAAAAAACTTTTCGGATCAGTTTTTAGCCGAAATCGTGTACGTTACCGTAACGGTTTTCGGCTAAAAACGCGTTTCGGGGTCCCGACTCAGTTTTACATGATTTTTGGCAAAAAGACTCCTTGAAATATCTATATTCATCTAACCAAGTCTAAGCCACAATGGATTTAATGATTTGTTGTTATGAGCATCTGAATCTTGTTTCGATTTAATTATTTAAAAATAAATTCGAAAAAAAAGGAAAAACGATATTAGAAGTGTGAAAAACCCGTCAATTATTTTGGCGTTGAATTATATATTTTTTCTGAGTATTGTGGCAAAGAATTGAGGAAAAAAATTTTCGGGTCAGGTTTTGCAAAATTTTAGTCGAAATCGTTTACTCATCACAGTTTTTGACTAAAAACGCGTTCCGGGCCTCCGGCTTAGTTTTGCATGATTTTTGGCGTAAAGACTCCTTGAAATATCTATATTCATCGAACTAAATCCCAGTCACATCGGATTTAACGATTTGTTTTTACGAGCATTTGATTCTTGTTTCGAATTAAATAGAAATTAATTCGGAAAAAAATGGAAAAACGATATTAGAGGCGTGAAAAACCCTTCAATCTTTTTGGCGTTGAATTATATATTTTTTTCTAAATATTTCGCAAAAAATTGAGAAAAAAACTTTTCGGGTCAGTTTTTATCCGAAATCGTGTACATTACATCACGATTTTCGACTAAAAACGCGTTTCGGGGCCCCGACTTAGTTTTGCATGATTTTTTGCAGAAAAACTCCTTGAAATATCTATATTCATCTAACCAAGTCTAAGCCACAATGTATTTAAGGATTTGTTGTTACGAGCATTTGAATCTTGTTTCCATTTAATTAATTAGAAATAAATTCGAAAAAAAAACGATATTATTAGAAGTGTGAAAAACCCGTCAATAATTTTGGCGTTGAATTATATATTTTTTCTGAGTATTGTGGCAAAGAATTGAGGAAAAAAAATTCGGGTCAGTTTTTGCAAAATTTTAGTCGAAATCGTTTACTCATTCACAGTTTTTGGCTAAAAACGCGTTCCGGGGCCCCGACTTAGTTTTACATGATTTTCGACGTAAAGACTCCTTGAAATATCTATATTCATCGAATTAAATCCCAGCCACATTGGATTTAAGGATTTGTTTTTACGAGCATCTGAATCTTATTTCGATTTAATAAGAAATAAATTCGAAAAAAATGGAAAAACGGTATTAGAATCATGAAAAAACCCTTCAATTTTTTTGACGTTAAATTATATATTTTTTCTGAGTATTGTGACAAAAAATTGAGGAAAAAATTTTCGGAAAAACAAATTTCACTTGTAATGTTTGACTTACAAGTTACAAATTACTATATCTATAATGGAGAGGTTAACCAACTCAAATTAAAAAAAAAACTATATTTGCTAGTTTTATTTAATTTGTATGATTGATGCTTTATTTTGTTGTTATTAGTTTTTTTTTTATTTCATTCAGTTCAATTTTTTTTAGAGAGAGATAAAGACAGTTTTGTAAAAAATGAACCAGACCAAATGTGCATCTTATGATTTATTTGATAATTGGTGAAAGTGCTGCAATTATCATGAAAACAAACATAGAAGATATTATTATTTTGTTGCTGCAATTAAAACATAATATACACAGTAATCTTGAAGTTGCAAGATTTACATAACTTTTAATTAGTTTAGAGCTTGAATGAGAGCATCCTTCATGAAAGAACGAGTTTTGCACAAGGCATCCAATGGCTCCAACTTAGGCATGGCTATACCAGCCGACCCTTCAACCATGTCAATTTCCTTCCCATCGACTCTCTCCCACTCGAAACATTGAATCAACGATCCCAAAGTCAAGCCAACAGTACGGTTGGCCAAGCCAATTCCAGGGCATGCCCTTCTTCCCACACCGAATGGCAAAAGCTTGTAGGCATCAACCTGGTTAGAACCAAACCTTTCAGGATTGAAACATGTTGGATCATCCCAGATTTTTTGGTCTCTATGAATTGCCCAAGCATTGACAAGGAAAATAGTATTAGGTGGAACGTTATATCCCCCAATTGTGCAGTAATCTGATGACATATGTGGAACTAGAAGAGGTGCAGCAGGATTCAATCGGGAAGATTCAGATATTATATTTTGTAGGTAATTTAGTTTGGAAAGACGATCAATTTCATCAAGAACTAGTTTCTTGGAACCCAAGGAAGCATCTAATTCAGCTCTAGCCTTCTTCAACACACGAGAATTGTTAAGCAAATTAGACATTGCCCATTCTAACGTTGCTGCTACTGTATGAGTTCCCCCTGCTATCATGTTCTGTAGTGACCCAGATTTAAAATTAGACAAAAGTTGAAAATTTTGAAATGATCAAATAAGAAATTGCAAGTCCCCAAGGGGACACCCCGGTGATTAAAGATTGGGGTTTTTTTGTGAGAGGTTCTGAGTTTAAATCCTGAGGTGGAAATATGAAAAAGAAATGACTACTATTCTGTAGTCCATTTCAATATCATTTTCATGGCAAAAAAATTGAGAAATTGTAAGGAATTTCACGAACCAGTGCAAGGCCTTTGATGATTTCATCTGTGTATTGCTCGGGTTGTGATTCTTGCAACGAAAGCAAATGGCCAATCATAGTATTTCCACTTTCTAAACTTCCTTTGTTCCTTCTAACATCATCAACCAAGCCTTGAAAGAACATATCTACTCTTCTACCAAGATTCGTGACCTTCTTTATATAACCTGTCAAGTCAAAATACTTAATCAACGGCAAGAAATCCCCTGGATAGCCTCCCCCTCCATCAGCAAACATTTCTCCTACAAGTTGACGAAATTGCTTTGCTTCTTCGTTTCCATCAACTTCTTCGCCAAAAAACCGTTTCCCTGCAATCATTCTCGTTATAATATTAAACGTTAGTGCCGAAATCAATGGTCTTAACTCTACCTTGGTGAACTTATCAACGGCTGAAACTCGCTGCAATTTGCCTAGTAAAATCTTGACTTCGTCTCTTACAACGCCTGTCAACATGTTTAAACGTTTAGGTGAAAACACTTCTACCATAGTTATATGCCGAAGATTACGCCAGTGTTCACCATAGGAAGACGAGACGAGTGTGGTGCTATTGTAGCCTAGGTACTTGTTCATGGTAAAGTGAGGACGGTTCGCCAAAACGAGGTCGTTTTTTGACAAGCATTCCTCGGCAGCTGAGGAAGATGACACAACAACGACAAGTTTGGAACCAAACTTTAGAGAGAAAATTGGACCGTATTTTTGGGATAGATTTTGAAGTGTTCGATGTAGGGGTTGATTTAAAAGATGGAGATGACCCAAAATTGGAAGAGCAAACCGGCTTGGTGGAAGTTTCTTGGATTTGGTTAAGAAAAGCTTGAAAATCAGGAGGAAAACAATGAACAGAGACGAATAGAGAAGCAAGGATTCTTCCATGATTCTATAATTTTGCTTCCTTTGAGTTTCTGCTGCTGAGCACTTGCTGAATTTAAATTATTGCAAGAATTTTCATCTCTACCTACTAATTAATTAAGATATAGCATTTAATTTATCTTAGTTTAATTTGGTTTCTAGTCCATTTTCATTTACATCACTCTATTTAATTAGTTTGAATCTTTTATTAATTTATACCATCTTGTACTTAACAATGGTTCAATTGGATAAGGGGCTAAAGTTGACTTGATTGGGGTATACTATACACTATGATCCACGAAATGCGCTACTAAAAATACTAATAGTTTCCATAAAAACTCGAGCAATTGAAGTTTACTACAGTCCAAGGTAGGCTATTAGTTCAAAAAAATGTACTCCATTTTATTAGCTTATCGATGAGGCATATTGTCTCGATCAAGTAAAGAGGAGACTCAAAGTTTCAAATTTCAAGTTCAATCATGTGAGTTCGTTTTTACTTTTTTGATGAATTTCTATATGTTGATTTAGTTACTATATTTGTTTTCTTTTCATAATAATAACTAGTATATGGTTTCTATAGTTTTCATGAATATGTAATCTCCTAAAATAAGAATAAAATCATCTTTACATATATATATTTTGTGTGGATGTCATACGTACCAAAGCATGAATATGAGTATGTAAAATCAATTTAATATATCTAACCTCCCTCAAAAAAAATTTAATATATCTAATCGCCACATAAAAAAGAATGCAAAACTCCCCCCTTTTAACCTCTAAAGTTTTATGTATTAAGTATATATATGGATGTTGTATCACGAGTTAATATAAAATTGCATATATATTACACAAAATATACGTAAATTATTTTTCAAACATAGCAAACTAGTAAAATTTACACATAATGACAAGAACTTCAGTAGATGATACGTCTACATTCCAATTTATAATCCATAATTGCATCATGAAACTAACATTTAATCAAATTAATTAGGCAAAAGAACTAAAGAAGAAGGATTTTTTTTATAGAGGGTATAATATCGGATCTTATTACAATTCTAAGATAATTTCAGTTATACTTTCAAATGAGAAATGACTAAATAACAAACTATGATCATAATAACTACTAACCAACAATAAGTCGAACAAAACCACATTAAGAACCATATATACTTAAATAATAGCTTTAGATAACACCTTATTTGCTATTGGGCCAGCTTTGCACATGGCTTCCAATGATTTGACTTTAGGCATAGTGATTCCCCGCCCTTCGATCATGTCAATTTCCTTTTCACTCACTTTTTCCCATTCAAAAACATTGAATCGATGAACCCAATAGCCTAAAACATGTTGGGCAAGCCCCATTCCAGGGCAAGCTCTTCTTCCTAACCTAAATGGGAATGCTTTATAAGCAATTTGATCACTCTTTAGGTTTGTTTGCAAATCTCTCTGGCTTAAAACTTATTGGATTTTCCCAAACTTCAGGGTCTCTTTGAATAGCCCAAACATTCACCATCAGAATAGTTTCTTCTGGTATTTCGTATCCCCCAATGTTGCAATTATCTGATGAGAAATGTGGAACTAAAAGTGGAGCTACTGGGTATAATCGAAGAGTCTCGGAAATTATGTTTTGTAAGTAACGTAATTTTGAGAGATCAACTTCTTCTACTAATTGCTCTTGACCAACATTTTTTATTAGTTCGTCTTGACCATTTTTTAACACATGTGGATGGTTAAAGAGATTAGACATTGCACATTCCAATGTTAATGTTGTTGTGTCCGTTCCTGCATTTAAAATCACCTGCAAAATGAAATTACGAGCACTAAGATATAAGACGATCTCATACTTTAAGAAAATGTTGATTGTACTCCTAAAAACTTCACCTCATGTGTCCATCTCTATAAAGGATAGTAAAAATAACTATTTTTGTTCCTTGATGAATAAAGAATGGAGAAAAATGACAACTTATATAGAATAATAGGGGGAAATGGAATAAAAAATGGGAGCATTATTGTTATGTTAGACAAATAGACATTAATCAAAACCAATGGAACCAATATTATACGTGAGGGCTTTATATTAAGTCTTAGGGTAAGCTTAATTAAAGGCATTTACCGTATTGGTTATAGATTATTGTTAATTATATATAGACATATGCCACCCACCCAAATACAAACACATAATTTATTTGGATTTTTTTCACTATTTATAGACACCTAATAAGACAAAAGCATGTATTTTTCAAATCCGAATCACCTTTTCTTCTTCTATGTTCATCAATCATCCCTTGCATCAGTTTATCTGTTTTCCGGCCAAGCTCCGTTATTCTCTTGATATGTATCCATATTGTAATCAACCAACTGCAGTATGGGGAAAAAATCTCCTGGGTATGAAGATACTGCCAACTCAAAAAGCTCCTTAATCATCTCTTGGAACTTCGTCCCTTCTTCAGAATTCACCTCCTCGCCAAAATATCGATTCCCTGCAACCATTCTCAGAACTATATATGTTAAATGTCAGGTCCGAAAACATGGATATCAGCTCTACCTTGGCGAACGGCGAACCCATTGGCCGAAACCTGGTACTTGTTGCGGTTCACCTCGTCCCTTCGGATGTCTAAAGACAAGTTCAAACGATGCAATGAAAAGATTTCGATGGTGCATATGCGACGAAGGTTGCGCCAGAGCTCACCGTATGGGGCTACCCCAAGGGTGGAGTAGTTGTAGCCAACGTACTTGCCCATGATCATAAAAGGGCGGTTCGCAAAGACGATGTCGTTTTTGGTGAAGCATTCTTGGACGGCGGACGGCGATGAGACAACAACCAGGCGGCGAGTGCCGACCCTGAGGTAGAAGATTGGGCCATACTTTTTCGAGAGGTCGAAGAAGGTTCGATGGAGGGGCTCTTTGAGGAGATGGAGATGGCCCAATATTGGGAGAGCGAACGGGCTTGGCCGCTTGGGGGCAGATTTTTGTTCCTTGATTTTGTTAATAACTTCCAGCAAGAATGAGAAAAAGGGTTGAGAGTAATGAGTATATCAAAAATTGTTCCATGCTGAAACTCGGATTGACTTTACTGAAGATGTGTGAGTTTGCGTTCTTAGTTAGTACTATAAGGAAGTGAGAGCCTTTAATTAATGATTTAATCTAATTATAGTATAGAATACAAAATCACGCCGAAAGGAAAGCGAAGAGGAAATTAATGGGAATCTTCCAATATTTCTATTCAATAGATAAGTCTACATTTCAATCCATATAATGCATTATGAAAATAACATTTTTATCAAATTAATTAGGAAAAAAGAACTTTGGATGAGGGAAAATTTAGTAAATCCCAATTAAGTAACAACTTAAGCGAGCGCCTTATTTGCTATTGCACCAGCTTTACACATGGCTTCTAACGGTTCAATTTTAGGCATAGTGAGTCCGTACCCTTCGATCATGTCAATTTCCTTCTCACTCATTTTTTTCCATTCAAAACATTGAATCAAAGAGCCCAACATCAAACCTAAAACATACTGGGCAAGCCCCATTCCAGGGCAAGCTCTTCTTCCCAACCCAAATGGGAGAACTTTGTAGGTAGTATTATGATCGCCCATCTCTTTAGATTTGCTCTCAAATCTCTCTGGATTAAAACTCATGGGATCTTCCCATACTTTAGGATCTCTTTGAATAGCCCAAACATTCACCATTAGAATAGTTTCTTTGGGTATATCGTATCCCCCAATGTTGCAATCATCTGATGAGAAATGTGGAATTAAGAGTGGAGCTACTGGATACAACCGAAGAGTCTCAGAAATTATGTTTTTTAAGTAAGGTAATTTTGAGAGATCAGCTTCTTCTACCAATCGCTTTTGACCAATGTTTTTGATTAGTTCATCTTGAGATTTTTTCAACACATGTGAATGGTTAAGGAGATTAGACATTGTCCATTCCAATGTTAATGCTGTTGTGCCCATTCCTGCATTTAAAATCACCTGCAAAATGAAATTACGAGCACTAAAATATAATACTCTCATACTTTGTAAAAATGTTGATTGTACTCCTAAAAACTTCAGTACCTCATGTTCTGTCCTTCTCTATAAAGGATAGTGAAAATGACTATTTTTGTTCCTTAATGAATAAAGAATGGAGAAAAATGACAACTTATTATAGAATATATAAATATATATATATATATATATATAATAGGGGGAAATGGAATAAAAAATGGGAGCATTATTGTTATGTTAGGCAAATAGACATTTTTTTTTTGAGTTTAGGCAAATTGACATTAATCAAACCAATGGAACCAATATTATATGTGAGGGCTTTATATTAAGCCTCAAGATAAGCTTAATTAAAGACATTTACGTTATTGGTTATAGATTTATAGTTAATTATATAAACATATATAACATGTTGCCACCCACCCAAATACAAACTCATAATTTATTTGGATTTTTTTCACTATTTATATAGACACCTAATAAGACAAAAGCATGTATCATTAATTATATAATAATATATATTTTAATATAATGGTCGGAAAATTTTGACTTAATCGCTGTATGACTACTATCTTTGATGGAAAACCATTCATTTTTTAAACTAAATAAGGAGAAATTATTAGGTGGATCGGGTTCGCCACGTCATCCGTGGTCCCGATCAATAAGATTTTGACAAGTCAGATTTCTTCCTATAATTTAGGCACAAATTTAGCACCAGATTTAGCCCCTAGTTTCATCAGATTAGATTTACAGGGTAAGCCGCTAAATTTAGGATATTAATTGGTTAGGGTTTTAGAAATTGTAGGAAAAAAATCTGATTTGTCAAAATTTTATTGATCGGGACCATGAATGACGTGGTGGATCCGGTCCACCTAATAATTTCTCGGTGAATACGTGCTCATAAGTCATGACACGGTATATATGGACCATACTATGGTGGAGACATTTATCTTGAATCCCTTATAGCCTTTTCTAAAATTTTGGTATAATAATAATTTAAGGGAAAAGCAAAAACAGAGCTCTAGCCCAAGAACAGAGAACTGACCTGTATGATGCCCTTAATGATTTCATCTGTGTAATATTCAGGCTGCGATTCTTGCAAGGAGAGCAAATGGGTGATCATTGTATTTTTTAAAGTCGGATCCCCTTTTTTTCTTCTATGTTCATCAATCATCCCTTGCATCAGTTCATCTGTTCTGTAACCAATCTCCTTAATTTATTCTCTTGATGTATCCATTATAATCAACCAGTTGCAATATGGGAAAAAAATCTCCTGGATATGAAGATACAGCCAATTCAAAAACCTCCTTAATCATCTCTTGGAATTTCGTCCCTTCTTCAGATTTCACCTCCTCTCCAAAATACCGCTTCCCTGCAATCATTCTCAGAACTATGTTAAACGTTAAGTCTGAAAACATGGATTTCAGCTCGACTTTGCCGAACCCATTGGCTGAAACCTGGTACAACCGCCGCAACAAGCGGTTCACTTCATCCCTTCGGATGTCTAAAGACAAGTTCAACCGGTGGGACGAGAAGACTTCGACGGTGCATAAGCGACGGAGGTTGCGCCAGTGGTCACCGTAGGAGGCTAACCCTAGGGTGGAGGAGTTGTAGCCAACGTACTTGCCTACGATGAGATGAGGGCGGTTCGCAAAGACGATGTCGTTTTTGGTGAAGCATTCTTGGACGGCGGACGGCGATGACACAACGACCATGCGGCGACAGCCTATCCTGAGGTAGAATATTGGGCCATACTTTTGGGAGAGGTTGAAGAAGGTTCGATGGAGGGGCTCTTTGAGGAGATGGAGATGGCCCAATATTGGAAGAGCGAAAGGACTTGGTGGCAGATGTTTGTGCCTTGATGAGAGTCTTGTTAATAACTTGGCAGCAACAAGGAGAAAAAGAGCTGAAAGCAACGAGTATATTAAGATTTGTTCCATGCTCAAGCTCGAATTGATTCACAGAAAATGTGAGAGGACTTATATATGTGCTGAAATCAAGATGTGATTGTAAATCAATATAATATCTAATCACTACGTCAGCAAGGATGCATACTTTTCTTTTTTCTTATTTATTTATATGGTTGTTGTACCACCAGTTAAATATAAAATTAAAACCCAAATTTTATATACTCCAATTGCATATAATCTACAATTTAATACATAAAAATAATATTTTCAAACATATTTTTTTGGAATGGCTTGAATACTACTAATTATTGGGTATTGGTAGTACCATAAAAATAACATATTAATATCTAAACCAACGCTTACAAATATTGGAATACATCGAAATCAAATGATGTGATAAACTTGTTCATGGTAAAGTGAGGACGGTTTACCAAAACGAGGTCGTTTTTGGACAAGCATTCTTCAGCAGCTGAGAAAGATAACACAACAACGACAAGTTTGTAACCAAACTTGAGAGACAAAATTGGACCGTATTTTTGGGATAGATTTTGAAGGGTTCGATGGAGGGGTTGTTTTAGAAGATGGAGATGACCCAAAATTGGAAGAGCAAAGGGGCTTGGTGGAAGCTTCTTGGATTTGGTTAAGAAAAGCTTGAAAATCAGGAGGAAAACAATGAACAGAGATGAATAGAGAAGCAAGGATTCTTCCATGATTCTATAATTTTGCTTCCTTTGAGTTTCTGCTGCTGAGCACTTGCTGAATTTAAATTATTGCAAGAATTTTCATCTCTACCTACTAATTAATTAAGATATATCATTTAATTTATCTTAGTTTTGGTTTCTAGTCCATTTTCATTTACATCACTCTATTTAATTAGTTTGAATCTTTTATTAATTTATACCATCTTGTAATTAACAATGGTTCAATTGGATAAGCGGCTAAAGTTGACTTGATTGGGGTAACACTATGATCCACGAAATGCGCTAAAAAATAGTTTCCATAAAAAAAAATTTGATAAGGGGCTAAAGTTGACTTGATTGGGGTATACTATACACTATGATCCACGAAATGCGCTGCTAAAAATACTAGTAGTTTCCAACTTTCCATAAAAACTCGAGCAATTGAAGTTTACTACAGTCCAAGGTAGGCTATTAGTTCAAAAAAATGTACTCCATTTTATTAGCTTATCGATGAGGCATATTGTCTCAATCAAGTAAAATGGAGACTCAAAGTTTCAAATTTCAAGTTCAATCATGTGAGTTCGTTTTTACTTTTTTGATGAATTTCTATATGTTGATTTAGTTACTATATTTGCTTTCTTTTCATAATAATAACTAGTATATGGTTTATATAGTTTTCATGCATATGTAATCTCCTAAAATAAGAATAAAATCATCTTTAAATATGTATTTTTTGTGTGGATGTCATACGTACCAAGCATGAATATGAGTATGTAAAATCAATTTACTATATCTAACCGCTACATAAAAAAGAATGCAAAATTTCCCCCTTTTAACCTCTAAAGTTTTATGTATTAAGTATATGGATGTTGTATCGAGTTAATATAGAATTTCATATATATCTTATCTTATTTTATCTTATCTTAATATCTTATCTTACTACTATATAAAATCACGAACTCAAAAATTTTAATTAGGAAATTTTATAAATACCCTTAATATTATAGTATAATAATTTTTTAATAAGCATTCTAATTAGTCATTTAACTTTTTTTTTTAAAATTTTTTAGATCATTCAAATTTTTTTATTTATTATGAAAAGATATTGTAAATCCAATATTTAAATTTTGTAAATAATGGAAAGATATTAATAATTCACTATAATTGTAATTAGTAATTTAATTCTAATAATTATTTTTAGATTATAATATATTTAATTATAATATTATTATTTATAGTCAAGAAACTTTTTATTTTAATTATGTAAAGATATTGTAAATACAAAATATAATTATAATAATTTACTCCCCATAATCATTTGAAATACTTTTTATTTATAATTTATATTTATTAAATAATGGGCATTAAGGAAAAAATTAGTTTAATACTTTACATGTTTTAAAAAATTGGTCTTATGCTGAGGTTGTCAAGAATAAAGTTTCTTATGCCAAGGAAAAAAATTGTTGGTTTACATTCGTTTGGCAAGTTTCCCACGATTATAATTGGGTGATTTTCCAAAGCAGTGTTTCAATATTCTTTCCAAAATAAAAAATAAAAAAATGGTTTAATACTTTACATCATCTAACCAAATCTAAGCCAGATTGCATTTTAGAATTTGTTTTTACGAGCATCTGAATCTTGTTTCGATTTAATTAGAAATTAATTAAGAAAAAATAAGAAATGCGATATTAAAAGCGTGTAAGGCCCCCCAATCTTTTTTGGCGTTGAATTATACATTTTTATGAGTTTTTTAGCCAAAAATTGAGGAGAAATCATTCGTGTCAATTTTTGCAAAAATTTAGTCGAAATTGTGTACTAACTAACCATAACGGTTTTTGGCTAAAAATGCGTTCCGGAGACCCGCTCAATTTTGCATGATGTTTGACTCCGAGACCACTTGAAATATCTATATTCATTTAATGAAATCTCAACCACATAGGATTTAAGGATTTACTTTTACGAGCATCTTAATCTTGTTTCGATTTAATTATAAATTAATTCGGAAAAAATAGAAAAAACGATATTAGAAACGTCAAAAGCCCTTCAATCTTTTTGGCGTTGAAATATATATTTTTATGAGTATTTTAGCCAAAAATTGAGAAAATATTTTTCGGGCCCATTTTTTACAAAATTTTAACTGAAATCGTGTAATAACCATCACAATTTTTGGCTAAAAAAGCGTTCCGGGGCCCCAGCTCAGTTTTGCATGATTTTTGGCGTCAAGACTCCTTAAGATATCCATATTCATTTAATCAAATCTCAGCTACATTGGACTTAAGATTTTTTTTTACGAGCATCTGAATCTTATTTCGATTTAATTAGAAATTAATTCAAAAAATATGAAAAAACGATATTAAAAGCGTGAAAAGTCATCCAATATTTTTGATGTTAAATTATATATATTTTATGAGTATTTTATCAAAAAAATGAGGAAAAATTTTTTAGGTCATTTTTTTTTCAAAATTTTAGCCAAAATCGTGTACCTATCACGATTTTTTGGCTAAAAACGCGTTCGGTGCCCCGGCTCAGTTTTGCATGATTTTTGGCGTTGAAACTCCTTGAAGTATTTGTATTCATCTCATAAAATCTTATCCACATTGCATTTAAGGATTTGTTTTTACGAGCATCTGAATCTTGTTTTGATTTTTAATTTGAAATTAATTCTGAAAAAATATGAAAAACAATATTAAAAGCGTGAAAAATCCTTCAATCTTTTTTGGTGTAGAATTATATATTTCTTATGAGTATTGTGGCTAAAATTTGAGGAAATATCTTTTAGGTCAATTTTTGCAAAATTTTAGCCGAAAATCGTATAATAATCATCACGGTTTTTGGCTAAAAACGTGTTCTGGGGCCCGGTTCAGTTTTGCATGATTTTTGCCACCGAGACTCCTTAAAGTATCTATATTTATCTAACCAAATCACAACTATTGTTTTTACAAGCATCTGAATCATGTTTTGACTTAATTAGAAATTAGTTCGGAAAAAATAGAAAAAACGATATTAAAACCGTGAAAAGCCCTTCAATCTTTTTGGCGTTGAATTATAAATTTTTTATGAGTATTATGGCTAAACATTGAGGAAAAATATTTCGCCAAAAATTGAGGAGAAATTTTTCGGGTCATTTTCTGCAAAATTTAAACTGGAATTGTGTACTAACAATCACGGTTTTTTGGCTAAAAACGCGTTTCGGAGCCTCGGCTTAGTTTTGCATGATTTTTGGCGCTGAGACTCCTTGAAATATCTATATTCATCTAATCAAATCTCATCCACATTTGAATTTAAGGATTTATTTTTACGAGCATCTAAATTTTGTTTTGATTTAATTAGAAATTAATTCAGAAAAATATGAAAAACGATATGAAAAGCTCGAAAAGTCCTTCAACCTTTTTGGTGTTAAATTATATATATTTCATGAGTATTTTAGCCAAAAATTGAAGAAAAATTTTTCGGGTCATTTTTTGCAAAATTTTAGCCGAAATCGTAAACTAACCATCACGGTTTTTTGCTAAAAACGAGTTTCGGGGCTCCGGCTCATTTTTGCATGATTTTTGGCGTTGAGACTCCTTGAAATATCTATATTCATCTAATCAAATCTCAGCCACATTGCATTTAAGAATTTGTTTATACGAGCATCTGAATCTTATTTCGATTTAATTAAAAATTAATTCAGAAAAATATAAAAAAAACGATATTAAAAGCGTGAAAAGTCCTCCAATCTTTTTCGCGTTAAATTATATATATATTATGACTATTTTAGCCAAAAATTGAGGAGAATTTTTCGGGCCATTTTCTGCAAAATTTAAGTTGGAATCGTGTATCACGGTTTTTGGCTAAAAACGCGTTTCGGGGCCCCGACTTAGTTTTGCATGATTTTTGGCGTCGAGACTCCTTGAGATATCTATACTCATTAAAAAAACTCAGCCACATTTGAATTTAATGATTTATTTTTACGAGCATCTACATCTTATTTTGATTTAATTAGAAATTAATTCAGAAAAATATGAAAGACGATATTAAAAGCTCGAAAAGTCCTTCAACATTTTTGGCGTTAAATTATATATATTTCATGAGTATTTTAGCCAAAAATTGAAGAAAAATTTTTCGGGTCATTTTTTTGCAAAATTTTAGCCGAAATCGTGTATGTTCACGGTCTTTTGCTAAAAACGCGTTTCAGGGCTCCGACTCAGTTTTGCATGATTTTTGGCGTCGAGACTCCTTGAAATATCTATATTCATCTAATTAAATATCAGCCACATTGCATTTAAGGATTTGTTTATAGGAGCATTTGAATCTTGTTTCGATTTAATTAGAAATTAATTCAGAAAAATATGAAAAACGATATTAAAAGCGTGAAAAGTCCTCCAATATTTTTGGCGTTAAATTATATATATATATATATATTATGAGTATTTTAGCTAAAAATTTTATAAAGATTTTTTCGGGTCATTTTTAGCAAAATTTAAGCTGAAATCTAGTATTAATTATCACGGTTTTTGGCTAAAAACACGTTTCGGGGCCTCGGCTTAGTTTTGCATGATTTCTGGCGTCGAGACTCCAATATCTATATTCATCTAATCAAATCTCAGCTACATTGCATTTAAGAATTTGTTTATACGAACATCTGAATCTTGTTTCGATTTAATTAGAAATTAATTCAGAAAAATATAAAAAACGATATTAAAAACGTGAAAAGTCCTCCAATCTTTTCGGAGTTGAATTATATATATTTTATGAGTATTTTGGCTAAAAATTGAGGAAAAATATATCGGGTCTATTTTTGTAAAATTTTAGTCGAAATCGCGTACAATCACAATTTTTTTGACTAAAAACGCGTTCCGGGGTCCTTGTTCAGTTTTGCATGATTTTTTGTGGCAAAACTCCTTTAAATATCTATAGTCATCTAATCTAATCTTAGCCACATTCAATTTAAGAATTTGTTTTTACGAGCAGTAGAGCAAGAAATTTCTATGAGATATTATCTATAGTTATCTAACCCAATCTTAACCACATTAAGGTTCGGGCTGTGATTTTTGCTGAGAAATTATCAAATTAAAGCATAGAAGTAAAAGATTTCAGTAACCAGAGCAAGGCCTTTGATTGTTTCATCTTTATAATGTTCGGGCTGTGATTCTTGCAAGGAAAGTAAATGGTCGATTACTGTATTTCCACTTTCTGAATCTATTTTATTCCTTCTTTGTTCATCAATTAACCCTTGGAAGAACAAATCTGTCTTTTTACCAAGCTTTTTCACATTCTTGACATAACCGTTTGTGTCAAAATACTTCAAAATATATAGGCACAGAATCCCCTGGATATGCTGCACCTGCAAAAGCAAACATTTCTTTTAAAAGTTCCCGAAATTGCCTCGCGTGTTCGATTCCAGCCACCTCTTCACCATAGTACCGTTTCCCTGTAATCATCTCATTGCTACATTGAATGTAAGCTCTGAAAACAAACGTCTCAACTCCACTTTGGCGAATTCATGATCACCGCCTGAAATTTTATGCAACTTTCGTAGCAAAATCTTGACTTCATCTTTTCGAATGCCCGTTGACTTGTTCAACCGAGTCGATGAAAGCACCTCCACCATGCTTATGCGGCGAAGGTTGCGCCAGTGGTCGCCGTAGGATGATGTGGCGAGTGTGGTGCAGTTGTAGGCTATGTGTTTGTTTATGGTGAACCGAGGGCGGTCGGCGAAAACGACATCTTTTTTGGTAAAGCATTCCTCGACGGCCGAGGGGGACGAAACGACGACGACAAGCTGTGAGCCAAACCTGAGCGAGAAGATTGGACTGAATTGTTGCGAGAGATTGTGGTATGTTCGATGGAGGGGTTTCTTGAGGAGAGGGACTTGGTGGGAGATTCTTGGAGTAACTAGATTTTAACAGTAATTTGAATATGGATATGAAGAAGAGAATTAACAAAGATGAATATATCAAGCACATGGTTGCTTCCATGTTTGAATTGAATTTGCTAATTTTTGATGATTTACTTAATTAAGGATTTGCAGAGGAAGTTGACCCTGAAGATCAATATATTGAAATTGTGAAAATAATCCACCAATTTTATGCAGGGTCGTCGACTAAGTTGACGTAAGGGCCGGCTTCGATTAACCCGAAGTTGAATAAAGGATCATAGCTGGAAAAATAAATTCCACTTGTAAAGTTTGACTTACAAATTATATACTTTCTATAATGGAGAGGTTAACCAACTAAAAAAAAGAAAATTACAATATTGTTATGGTAAAATGGCTGCAATTATCATGAAAAGAAACATAAAAAAAGGCATTATTTCATTGCTGAAGATCAACATAATATAGTAATCTTGAAGTTGCAAGATTAATTTGCATAATTTTTTAGTTTACAGCTTGAATGAGAGCATCCTTCATGAATGAACGAGTTTTGCACAAGGCATCCAATGGCTCCAACTTGGGCACGGCTATACCAGCCGAGCCTTCAACCATGTCAATTTCCTTCCCATCGACTCTCTCCCACTCGAAACATTGAATCAATGAGCCCAAAGTCAAGCCAACAGTACGGTTGGCCAAGCCAATTCCAGGGCAAATCCTCCTCCCCACACCGAATGGAAAAAGTTTGTAGGCATCAACTTCGCTAGTATCAAATCTTTCAGGATTGAAACATGTTGGATCGTCCCAATTTTTCTCGTCTCTATGAATAGCCCACATATTGACCAACAAAATAGTATTAGGCGGAACGTTGTATCCCCCAATTGTGCAGTAATCAGATGACATATGTGGTACTAAAAGAGGTACAACTGGATTCAATCGGTAAGATTCAGATATTATATTTTGGAGGTAGTGTAGTTTAGAAACATCAAGTTCATCAAGAACTAGTTGCTTAGAACCCAAGGAAGCATCTAAGTCAGCTCTAGCCTTCTTCAACACGCGAGGATTGTTAAGCAAATTAGACATTGCCCATTCTAGCGTTGCTGCTACTATATGAGTTCCCCCTGCTACCATGTTCTGCATTGACACGGATTTAAAATTAGAGGAAAGTTGAAATTTGAAATGATCAAGTAAGAAATGGCTTATTAGCCTTTTTACCCTTGAACTATTTTGTCATGGACGTTTTGCCCTCGAACCTCCAATTCAGGATATTTTGCCCCCTGACAGATGGAGTAAGTTGTCCCGATTTTAGTTTAGGGGGCAATTTGTCCTTAGACCCATAATTCAGGGGGGCAAAAACGCTAATAAGTCAGTAAAAGCTTGTGACGAATTTCACCAACCAGTGCAAGGCCTTTGATGATTTCATCTGTGTATTGCTCGGGCTGTGATTCTTGCAACGAAAGCAAATGGCCAATCATGGTATTTCCACTTTCCAAACTTCCTTTTTTCATTTTAAATTCATCAACCAAGCCTTGAAAGAACATATCTACTCTTGTACCAAGATTCGTGACCTTCTTTATATAACCTGTCAAGTCAAAATACTTAATCAACGGCAAGAAATCCCCTGGATAGGCTCCCCCTCCATCGGCAAACATTTCTTTTACAAGTTGACGAAATTGCTTTGCTTCTTCGTTTCCATCAACTTCTTCGCCAAAAAACCGTTTCCCTGCAATCATTCTCGTTATAATATTAAACGTCAGTGCCGAAATCAATGGTCTTAACTCTACCTTGGTGAACTTATCAACGGCTGAAACTCGCTGCAATTTGCCTAGTAAAATCTTGACTTCGTCTCTTACAACGCCTGTCAACATGTTTAAACGTTTAGGTGAAAACACTTCTACCATAGTTATATGCCGAAGATTACGCCAGTGTTCACCATAGGAAGACGAGACGAGTGTGGTGCTATTGTAGCCCAGGTACTTGTTCATGGTAAAGTGAGGACGGTTTGCCAAAACGAGGTCGTTTTTGGACAAGCATTCCTCGGCAGCTGAGGAAGATGACACAACAACGACAAGTTTGGAACCAAACTTGAGAGACAAAATTGGACCGTATTTTTGGGATAGATTTTGAAGGGTTCGATGGAGGGGTTGTTTTAGAAGATGGAGATGACCCAAAATTGGAAGAGCAAAGGGGCTTGGTGGAAGCTTCTTGGATTTGGTTAAGAAAAGCTTGAAAATCAGGAGGAAAACAATGAACAAAGATGAATAGAGAAGTAAGGATTCTTCCATGATTCTATATTTTGCTTCCTTTGCGTTTCTGCTGCTGAGCACTTGCTGAATTTAAATTGCAAGAATTTTCATCTCTACCTACTAATTAATTAAGATACCATATATCTTTGTTTTGGTTTCAAGTCCAATTTCATTTACATTACTATATTGAGCTTGTGAGTCTTTATTTATAATATATATATATATACCATCTTGTAATTAACAATGGTCCTGTGGTCCAATTGGATTAGGGGCTAAAGTTGACTTGATTGGGGTAACACTATGATCCACGAAATGCGCTACTAAAGTCAAAAAATAGTTTCCATAAAAATTCGGGCAATTGAAACTTACTACAGTACTCAAAGCGTAGGTAGGAGACTCAATGTTAATGTATTTTATTAGCTTAGGTTCTGTTTTATAAAACTGAAAATTAAGTGCTGAAAGATTAAGTATTGAATTTTTAATACTGAATCTCATAAGTATTGAATTCAAACTTTAAAAACTGTTTGATATTTTACTGAAAATCAAGTATTGGATGTAAACGTATTGTTTGATAAAAATAGTCACTTAATTCTGAAAATAATTGACTTTACATTGTTACCCTTATTTTTATTATTGAAGAAAAACAAATTCTTTATACTTATGATTTTCTATAGAAAAAGTACATAATTATCAAATATAAATATCATAAATAAAAAATAAACTATAAACGTTGGATTTTCAAAGGTTCTTGTTTTTAAAAAAAAAGAAAGAAAAAGAATGAAACCCCACGAAATTGAAGAAGAAAGGAAGAAGATTGTTCAGTAAAAGAAATAGAAAAGAGAAGGATTAGAGAAGGAAAAAAAACATAAGTTTTTGTAGGGGTAATAAAGTTTGAAAATATTTTTTTTCTTAAATAGATTGACTCAGCGTTTTCAATAATAAGTGATAAGTAGGTTCCCACTTACTTATCCAATTCAACCATTTTTCATTGAAAAAGTTCTATTAAGCTAAATTACAAATAAGTTATCAAACACATGGAAAAGATAAAACCATTGAAAATTTTAATTTTCAATAAAATGAAAATTTTCAATGGTTTATCAAACAGACCCTAATTTGCTTGATCAGTAAAGAGGAACTTAAAGTTTCAAATTTCAAGTTCGATCATGTGGGTTCGTTTTAATTGATGAATTTTTTGCAACTATATGCTCTAGTTAATTTGCTTGCTTTCATTCTATGTTAGGTTTGTTTTAACTATAGTTATTTATGTGTAATCTCCTAAAATAAAATAAGAAGAAAATCTTATCTTATTACTATTATATCTTATCTTACTATCTTACTTTTATTATTATTATTATATATATATTATATAAAATCACGAACTGCAAAATTCTAATTGGGAAATTTCATAAATACCCTTATATTATAGTATATTAATTTTTTAATAATTATTCTTTTTAGTCATTTAACTTTTTTATTTTTTTTAGATGATTCAACTTTTTTATTAATTATGGAAATATATTATAAATCTAATATTTAAAAATTTTAAATTATAAGCCATCAGGCATCTGGCCTGGTGGTAGAGTACTGGACTCTTAGTTTCAGCCTACCCAGACCATGAGGTCTTGGGATCAACTCTCACGGAATGTGAGTTTGTTTGTAATTTGTTTGTTTATTTGGTAGGTAGGTAGTTTATTTATGGTATAGTTTCTAGTTTGGGTTGAATTCTCATTTAGATGTTTGGGCATAGAGATTTATTTGAATTGTAATGAGATTTCACTAGGTTTGTTGGCTTTTATTTGAATTGTAATGAGATTTCACTGCGTTTGTAATCATAATCTCTTCAAGAAATGAAAATGATTCTTATCTAAAAAAAAAATTAAATTATGGATATATATTAATAATCCACTATAATTGTAATTAATAATTTACTTCTAATAGTTATTTTTCGATTATAATATATAATATTATAATTTATAGTCATGAAACTTTTTATTTTAATTATGTAAAGAATATTGTAAATACAAAATATAATTATAATAATTTACTCCCCAATTCCCATAATATTTGATATACATTTTTATTTATACTTTATATTTATTTAATTTAAATAAATTATGAGTATTAAGGAAAAAATTATTTTAATACTTTACATGTTTAAAAAAACTGGTCTTATGCCGAGGTTGTCAAGATTAAAGTTTCCTATGCCAAGAAAAAAAATTTGCTGGCTTACTTTCGTTTGGCAAGTTTCACACGATTATAATTGTGTTAATTTCCAAAGCAGTGCTTAAATATTCTTTCAAAAAAATAAAAAAAATTGGTTTAATACTTTAAATCATCTAATCAAATCTCAGCAATATTTGATTTAAGAATTTGTTTTTACGAGCATCTGAATCTTGTTTCGATTTAATTAGAAATTAATTTAGAAAAATAAGAAATACGATATTAAAAGCGTGAAAAGCCCTCCAAACTTTTTGATGTTGAATTATATAATTTTATGATTATTTTAGCCAAAAATTGAGGAAAAATCTTTCTTGTCAATTTTTGCAAAATTTTAGCCGAAATCATGTACTATAACTAACCATCACGGTTTTTCGCTAAAAATGCGTTCCGGGGATTCGCCTCAATTTTGCATGATTTTTGACTCCGAGACTACTTGAAATATCTATATTCATCTAACCAAATCTCAGCCACATTGGATTTAAGGATTTGTTTTTACTAGCATTTGAATCTTGTTTCGATTTAATTAGAAATTTATTCAAAAAAATATGAAAAACAATATTAGAAGCGCTAAAAGCCCATCAATATTTTTGATGCCGAGTTATATATTTTTTATGAGTATTTTAGCCAAAAATTGAGGAAATATCTTTGGGTCAATTTTTGCACACTTTACCCGAAATTGTGTTGTTTCGATTTAATTAGAAATTAATTCGGAAAATAAATGGAAAAACGATATTAGAAGCGTGAAAAGTGAAAATCATTCAATCTTTTAGCGTTGAATTATAATTTTTTTATAAGTATAGTGGCAAAAAATTGAGAAAAAATTTTCGTGTCAGTTTTTAGCCGAAATCGTGTACTAACCATCACAGTTTTTGGCTGAAAACGCGTTCCGGGGTCTCCACTTAGTTTTGCATGGTTTTTGGCATACAGACTCCTTGAAAAATCTATATTCATGTAACCAAATCTCAACGAAATTGGATTTAAGGATTTGTTTTTATGAGTATCTGAATCTTGTTTTGATTTTATAAGAAATAAATTCAGGAAAAAAAAAGAAAAACGATATTAGAAGCGTGAAAAACCCTTCAATTTTTTTGGCGTTGAATTATATATTTTTTTGAGTATTGTGGCAAAAAATTGAGGAAAAACTTTTCGGATCAGTTTTTTTGGCAAAATTTTAGCTGAAATCGTGTACTAACCATCATGTTTTTGTCTAAAAATGCATTCCGGAGTCACGGCTCAATTTTACATGATTTTTGGTGCAAAGACTCCTTGAAATATCTATATTCATCGAACCAAATCTCAGACACATTAGATTTAAAGATTTGTTTTTACGAGATTCTGAATTTTGTTTCGATTTAATTAGAAATTAATTTGGAAAAAAATGGAAAACCAATATTAGAAGTCCGAAAAGCCCGTCAATCTTTTCGGTGTTAAATTATATATTTTTTATGAGTATTATAGCAAAAAATTGAGAAAAAAATTTTCGGGTTAGTTTTTAGCCGAAAACGTGTACACGTTACGGTTTTTGGCTAAAAACGTGTTTCGGGGCCACGGTTCAATTTTGCATGATTTTTGGCAAAAAGTATCCTTTCAATATCTATTTTCATCTAACCAAATCTCAGCTACATTGGATTCACGGATTTGTTTTTACGAGAACCTAAATCTTAATTCGATTTAATTAGAAATAAATTCGGAAAAAAATGGAAAAATGATATTAGAAGCATTGTTTTTAAAACCGGGCCGCCACTAGAACCGGCGATGGTTCCGGTCGGCGGTTTGACCGGTCCGACTGGTTCAACCGCCGGTCCGGTCTGATAAGTGTATTTTATTGAAATTGTTGACATTTAATATTTTAAATATTATATAAGGTATATACATGTCACATAAAAGCATTTGGTGCAGTGGCTTAAGTGTGATTTTTGTTACCCACAAAGTTGTGGGATCAAAACTCACCACCTTCAAAAAATTTTCCAAATTTTCTCCACTATCAAACCGATTTTATCCGGTCCAACCGCTGGTCCAACCGGTTGTTGACCATGTTGACTAACCGCGGTTCCCACCCCTTTAAGGACCAGACATGTCGGCGGTTCCCGGTTAAACCGGTCCGGTTCTGAAAACAATGATTAGAAGCGTGAAAAATTATTCAATTTTTTTGGTGTTGAGTTATGTATTTTTTTTTAGTATTGTGGCAAAAAATTGAGAAAAAAATTTTCGGGTCAGTTTTTTGAAATTTTAACCGAAAATCGTGCACTAACCATCACGGTTTTTTTTTTTGCTAAAAACACGTTTCGAGGCCCCGGCTTAGTTTTGCATGATCTTAGGTAGAACAACTCCTTGAAATATCTATATTCATCTAATTAAATCTCAGCCACATTGGATTTAAGAATTTGTTTTTACGAGCATCTGAATCATGTTTTGATTTTATAAAAAAAAATTCGCGGAAAAAAAGAAAAACGATATTAGAAGCGTGAAAAACACTTCAATTTTTTTGGTGTTGAATTATATTTTTTTATGAGTATTCTGGCAAAAAAATTGAGGAAAAACTTTTCGGGTCAATTTTTGCAAAATTTTAGCCGAAATCGTGTACTAACCATTACGGTTTTTGGCTAAAAACACGTTCCAGAGTGCCGGGTCAATTTTGCAAGATTTTTGGCGCAAAGACTCCTTGAATTATCAATATTCATTGAATCAAATGTCAGGCAAATTGGATATAAGGATTTGTATGTACGAGCATCTCAATCTTGTTTTGATTTAATTAGAAATTAATTCGAAAACAATTGGAAAACGATATTAGAAGCGTGAACAGCCTGTCTATCTTTTTGGCATTGAATTATATATATTTTTTAAATATTTCGCAAAAAATTGAGAAAAAAACTTTTCGGATCAGTTTTTAGCCGAAATCGTGTACTAACCATCACGGTTTTCGGCTAAAAACGCGTTTCGGGGCCCCGACTCAGTTTTGCATGATTTTTGGTGGAAAGACTCCTTGAAATATCTATATTCATCTAACCAAATCTAAGCCACAATAGATTTAAGGATTTGTTTTTACGAGCATCTGAATCTTGTTTCGATTTATTTAACTAGAAATAAATTCGGAAAAAAAAAACGATATTAGAAGTGTGAAAAACCTGTCAATTTTTTTGGCATTGAATTATATTTTTTTAGTATTGTGGCAAAGAATTGAGGAAAAAATATCAGGTCAGTTTTTGCAAAATTTTAGTCGAAATCGTTTACTCATCACGGTTTTTGACTTAAAAACGCGTTCTGGGGCCTCGACTTAGTTTTGCATGATTTTTGATGTAAAGACTCCTTAAAATATCTATAGTCATTGAACTAAATCCTAGCCACATTGGATTTATATATTTGTTTTAACGAGCATCTGATTCTTGTTTCGAATTAATTAGAAATTAATTCGGAAAAATGGAAAAACATTATTAGAGGCGTGAAAAACCCTTCAATCTGTTTGGTGCTGAATTATATTTTTTTATGAATATTGTGGCAAAAAAAATTGAAAAAAATTTTCAGGTTAATTTTTAACCGAAATCATGTACAGCATCACCGTTTTTTGGCTAAAAACGCGTTTTGGGGCATCGACTCAGTTTTGCATGGTTTTTGTCATATAGACTCCTTGAAATATATATATAAATATATATATATATATGTATGTATATATATATATATATATATATTAATCTAACCGAATCTCAACCACATTGGATTTAAGGATTTGTTTTTACGAGCATCTGAATCTTGTTTCAATTTAATTAGAAATATATTCGGAAAAAAAATGGAAAAACGATATTAGAATCGTGAAGAAACTCTTCAATTTTTTTGGCTTTAAATTATATATTTTTTCTGAGTATTGTGGCAAAAAATTGAGAAAAAACTTTTTGGGTAAGTTTTTGCAAAATTTTAGCCAAAATTGTGTACTCATTCAAAATCGGTTTTTCGCTAAAAACGCGTTTTGGGGACCCAACTCAATTTTGCATGATTTTTTACTCCGAGACTACTTGAAATATCTATACTCATCAAACCAAATCTCAGCCACATTGGATATAACGATTTGTTTTTATGACTATCTGAATCTTATTTTGATTTTATTAGAAATTAATTCGGAAAAAAAAATAATGGAAAAGCGATATTAGAAGCGTGAAAAGGCCGTCAATCTTTTTGGGGTTGAATTATATATTTTTTCTGAATATTTTGCAATAAATTGAGAAAAAAAATTTCGTGTAAGTTTTTAACCGAAATCGTGTATTGTCACTGTTTTTGGCTAAAAACGCGTTTCGAGGCCCTGACTCTGTTTTGCATGATTTTTGGCAGAAAATCTCCTTGAAATATCTATATTCATCTAACCAAATCTTAACCACATTGGTATAAGGATTTGTTTTTACGAGCATCTGAATCTTTGTTTCGATTTAATTAAAAATAAATTCAGAAAAAAAAGGAAAAACGATATTATAGAAGTGTGAAAAACCCTTCAATTTTTTTAGCGTTGAATTATATCTTTTTTATGAGTATTGTGGCAAAAAACTGAGGAAAAACTTTTCGGGTCAATTTTTGCAAAATTTTAGTCGAAATCATGTAGTAACCATCACGGTTTTTTTTTTTTGCCTTAAAACGCGTTCCGAAGTCTCGGCTCAATTTTGCATGATTTTTGGCGCAAAGACTCTTTGAAATATCTACATTCATCGAAATCTGAATCTTGTTTTGATGTAATTAGAAATTAATTCGGAAAAAAATAATAGAAAAACGATATTGGAAGCGTCAAAAAGACGTCAATCTTTTTGACGTTGAATTATATATATATTTTTTAATATTTTGCAAAAAATTGAGAAAAACTTTTTTGGTCAGTTTTTAGCTGAAATCGTATACTAACCATCACAGTTTTTGGCTAAAAACAAGTTTCATGGCCCCGGCTCAGTTTTGAATGATTTTTGGCAGAAAGACACCTTGAAATATCTATATTCATCTAATCAAATCTCAGCTACAATGGATTTAAGGATTTGTTTTTACGAGCATCTGAATCTTTGTTTCAATTTAATTAGAAATAAATTCGGAAAAAAGATGGAAAAACGATAGTGATAGCGTGAAATCCCCTTCAATTTTTTTGGCGTTGAATTATATGTTTTCTGAGTATTGTCTCAAAAAAAATTGAGGAAAAACTTTTCAAGTCAATTTTTGCAAAATTTTAGCCGAAATCGTGTACTAACTATCACGGTTTTTGGCAAAAACAATGTTCCGGAGTCTCGGCTCAGTCTTGCATGATTTTTGGCGTAAAGACCCATTGAAATATCTATATTTATCGAACCAAATCTCAGCCACATTGTATATAAGGATTTGTTTTAACGAGCATTCGAATCTTGTTTCGTTTTAATTAGAAATTAATTCGGAAAAAAAATGGAAAAATGATATTAGAAGCGTGAAAAGCCCGTCAATCTTTTTGGCGTTGAATTATATATTTTTTCTAAATATTTTGCAAAAAATTGAGAAAAACTTTTCGGGTTAGTTTTTAGCCGAAACCGTGTACTAACCATCAAGATTTTTGGCTAAAAACGCATTTCGGATCCCGACTTAGTTTTAAATGATTTTTGGCAAAAAGACTCCGTGAAATATCTATATTCATCTAACAAAATCTCAGCCACAATGGATTTAAGAATTTGTTTTTACGAGCATCTCAATCTTTGTTTCGATTTAATTAGAAATAAATTCGGAAGAAAAAAATAAAGGAAAAACGATATTTGAAGCGTGAAAAATCCTTTAATTTTTTGGTGTTAAATTATATATTTTTTCTGAGTATTGTGGCAAAAAATTGAAAAAAAAAAACTTTTCAGGTCAGTTTTTACAAAATTTTAGCCGAAATCATATACTAACCATCACTGTTTTTGTCTAAAAACACGTTCCGGAGCCCCGGCTCAATTTTGCATGATTTTTGGCGTAAAGATTCCTTGAAATATTCATATTCATCGAACCAAATGTCAGCCACATTGGATATAAGGATTTGTTTTTACGAGCATCTGAATCTTATTTCTATTTAATTAGAAATTAATTCGAGAAAAAAATGGAAAAACGATATTAAAAGCGTGAAAAAGCCGTCAATATTTTTGGCGTTGAATTATATATTTTTTTTTTTAGATTGTGGCCAAAATTGAGAATAAACGTTTCGGGTCAGTTTTAAGCCGAAATTGTATACTAACCATCACGGTTCTTGACTAAAAACGCGTTCCGGGGCCACGGCTCTGTTTTGCATGATTTTTGGCGTCAAGACTCCTTGAAATAACTTTATTCATCTAATCAAACCTTTTCCACATTGGACTTAAGGATTTGCTTTTACGTGCATCTGAATTTTGTTTCGATTTAAGTAGTAATTAATTCAGAAAAAATATGAAAACGATATTAAAAGTGTGAAAAGTCCTCCAATCTTTTTGGTGTTGAATTTTATATATTTTATGAGTATTTTTGCCAAAAATTGATTAAAAATTTTTCGGGTCATTTTTACCATCATGGTTTTTTTGCTAAAAACACACTCCGCGCTCCGGCTAAGTTTTGCATGATATTTAGCGCCGAGTCTCCTTGAAATATCTATATTATCTAATCAAATCTCAGGCATATTGTATTTGAGGATTTGTTTTTATGAGTATTTAAATCTTGTTTCGATTTAATTAAAAATTAATTCAAAAAATATGAATAAAAATTTGATTAATTTATTCTCAATAATCTCTAAAAATTTAGAGAAATTTAATCTTTTCAAAATTAACATTAACATTATATTTGCACAATGTGTAACTTAAAATATGTTTCAATCAAAACTTCAACCCCATTTGTGGAACACGTGGCAAATTACTAGTATATAAAAAATCACGAACTCCAAAATTCTAATTGGAAAATTTCATAAATACCCTTAGTATTATAGTATAATAATATTTTAGTAAGTATTCTTTTAGTCATTTAACTTTTTTATTTTTTTAGATGAATTCAACTTTTTATTAATTATGGAAAGATATTGTAAATCTAATATTTAAAATTTTTAAATTATGGAAATATATTAATAATCCACTATAATTGTAATTAATAATTTATTTCTAATAATTATTTTTCAATTTTAATATATACTATAATTAATTTATAGTCATGAAACTTTTTATTTTTATTATGTAAAGATATTGTAAATATAAAATATAATTATAATAATTTACTGCCCATAATTATTTGAAATACTTTTTATTTATAATTTATATTTATCTAATTTAAATAAATTATGGGCATTAAGGAAAAAATTAGTTTAATACTTTACATGTTTAAAAAAATTGATCTTATGCCGAGGTTGTTAAGATTAAAGTTTCCTATGCCAAGGAAAAAAATTGATGGCTTACTTTCGTTTGGCAAGTTTCCCGCGATTATAATTTGGTGATTTTCCAAAGCAGTGCTTCAATATCCTTTCCAAAAAAAAAATGGTTTAGTACTTTACATCATCTAACCAAATCTCAGCAACATTTGATTTAAGAATTTGTTTTTACGAGCATCTGAATCTTGTTTCGATTTAATTAGAAATTAATTTAGAAAAATAAGAAATACGATATTAAAAGCGAGAAAAGCCCTCCAATCTTTTTGGCGTTGAGTTATATATTTTTATGATTATTTTAGCCAAAAATTGAGGAGAAATCTTTCGTGTCAATTTTTGTAAAATTTTAGCCGAAATCGTGTACTATAACTAATGAGCATGGTTTTTCGCTAAAAACACGTTCCGGGGACCCGTCAAAATTTTGCATGGTTTTTGACTCCAAGAATACTGAAAGATCTATATTCATCTAACCAAATCTCAGCCACATTGGATTTAAGGATTTGTTTTTACGAGCATCTGAATCTTATTTCGATTTAATTAGAAATTAATTCAGAAAAAATAGGAAAAACAATATTAGAAGCGTTAAAAGCCCTTCAATATTTTTGATGCCGAGTTATATATTTTTTATGAGTATTTTAGCCAAAAATTGAGTAAATGTCTTTCGGGTCAATTTTTATAAAGCTTTACCCGAAATCGTGTTGTTTCGATATAATTAGAAATTAATTTAGAAAATAAATGGAAAACGATATTAGAAGCGTGAAAACCGTTCAATCTTTTTTCCGTTGAATTATTTTTTTTTTTGAATATTGTGGTAAAAAATTGAGAAAAAAACTTTTCGTGTTAGTTTTTTACCGAAATCTTGTACTAACTATCATTATTTTTGGCTAAAAACGCGTTTTGGGGCCTCCACTCAGTTTTGCATGGTTTTTAGCATACAGACTCCATTAAAAATCTATATTCATGTAACCAAATCTCAGACACATTGGATTTAAGGATTTGTTTTTACGAGCATCTAAATCATGTTTTGATTTTATTAGAAATAAATTCAGATAAAAAAGGGAAAACGATATTATTAGTGTGAAAAACCCTTCAATTTTTTTGGCGTTGAATTATATATTTTTTCTGAGTATTGTGGCAAAAAATTAAGGAAAAACTTTTCAGGTCAATTTTTTTACAAAATCATAGCCGAAATCATGTACTTACCACCACGTTTTTTGGCTAAAAATGCGTTCCGGAGTCACGGCTCAATTTTGCATTATTATTGGCGTAAAGACATCTTGAAATATCGATATTCATCAAAACAAATCTCAGCCACATTGGATTTAAGGATTTGTTTTTACGAGTTTCTGAATTTTGTTTCGATTTAATTAGAAATTAATTTGGAAACAAAAAACAAATTGGAAAACCAATATTAGAAGCCCGAAAATCCCCTCAATCTTTTTGCCGTTGAATTATATATTTTTTATGAGTACTTTGGCAAAATAATTTAGAAAAAAAAATTTGGGTTAGTTTTTAGCCAAAATCGTGTACATTATGGTTTTTGGCAAAAAAAACACGTTTCGGGGCCCCGGTTCAGTATTGCATAATTTTTGGTAGAAGGAATCCTTGAAATATCTATATTCATCTAACTGAATCTCAGCTACATTAGATTCACGGATTTGTTTTTATAAGTATCTAAATCTTGTTTCGATTTAATTATAAATAAATTCGGAAAAAAATGGAAAAATGATATTAGAAGCGTGAAAAACCCTTCAATTTTTTGGTGTAGTGTTATATATTTTTTCTTAGTATTATGGCAAAAAATTGAGGAAAAATTTTTCAGGTCAGTTTTTCGAGATTTTAATCGAAATCGTGCACTAACTATCAGAGTATTTTAGGTTAAAAACGCGCTTTGGGGCCCCGGTTCAGTTTTGAATGATTTTAGGTAGAAAAACTCCTTGAAATATCTATATTCATCTAATTAAATCTCAGCCACATTGGATTTAAGAATTTGTTTTTATGAGTATCTGAATCTTGTTTCAATTTAATTAGAAATAAATTCGGAAAAAAAAAGAAAAACGATATTAGAAGCGTGAAAAACACTTCAATTTTTTTGGCATTGAATTATATATTTTTTCTGAGTATTGTGGCAAAAAATTGAGGAAAAACTTTTCGGGTCAATTTTAGACGAAATCGTGTACTAACCATCACGGTTTTTGGTTAAAAACGCGTTCCGAAGTGCCGGCTAAATTTTGCATGATTTTTGGCGCAAAGACTCCTTGAAATATCTATATTCATCGAACCAAATGTCAGCCACATTGGATATAAGGATTTGTTTTTACGAGCACCTGAATCTTGTTTTGATTTAATTAGAAATTAATTCGGAAAAAAATGGAAAAACGATATTAGAAGTGTGAAAATCCCGTCAATCTTTTTGGAATTGAATTATATATTTTTTCTGAATATTTCGCAAAAAATTGAAAATAAAAAACTTTTTAAGTCAGTTTTTAGTCGAAATCATGTACTAACCATCACGGTTTACGGCTAAAAACGCGTTTCGGGGCCCCGGCTCAGGTTTGCATGATTTTTGGCAAAAAAAACTCCTTGAAATATCTATATTTATGTAACTAAATCTAAGCCACAATGGATTTGAGAATTTGTTTTTACGAGCATATGAATCTTGTTTCAATTTAATAAGAAATAAATTCAAAAAAAAAAGGAAAAACGATATTAGAATCGTTAAAAACACTTCAATTTTTTTGGCGTTGAATTACATATTTTTTCTGAGTATTGTTGCAAAGAATTGAGGAAAAAAATTTCGCTTCAGTTTTTGCAAAATTTTAGTCGAAATCGTTTACTCATTCATGGTTTTTGGCTAAAAACGCGTTCCGGGGTCCCGACTCAATTTTGCATGATTTTTTGCATAAAGTCTCCTTGAAATATCTATATTCATCCTCATCAAACCAAATCCCAGCCATATTGGATTTAATGATTTGTTTTAACAAACATCTGGTTCTTGTTTTGATTGAATTAGAAATTAATTCGGAGAAAAATGGAAAAATGATATTAGAAGCGTGCTAAACCCTTCAATATTTTTGGCATTGAATTATATATTATTTTTATGAGTATTGTGGCAAAAAATTGAGAAAATTTTTTCGGGTCAGTTTTTAGCCGAAATCATGTACTAACAATCACGGTTTTTAACTAAAAACACGTTTCGGGGACTCGACTCAGTTTTGCATGGTTTTTGTCATAAAGACTTTTTGAAATATATATCTTCATCTAACCGAACATAACAGTACCTGAAACATTCTAGTTTAATTACTTCAATAGATAAGTCTACATTTCAATCCATATAATGCATTATGAAAATAACATTTTTATCAAATTAATTAGGAAAAAAGAACTTTGGAAGAGGGAAAATTTAGTAAATCCTAATTAGGTAACAACTTTAGCGAGCACCTTATTTGCTATTGCACCAGCTTTACACATGGCTTCCAACGGTTCAATTTTAGGCATAGTGAGTCCTTGCCCTTCGGCCATGTCAATTTCCTTCTCACTCATCTTTTTCCATTCAAAACATTGAATTAAAGAGCCCAATATCAAACCTAAAACATGTTGTGCAAGCCCCATTCCAGGGCAAGCTCTTCTTCCCAACCCAAATGGGAGAACTTTGTAGGTAGTATTATGATCGCTCATCTCTTTAGATTTGCTCTCAAATCTTTCTGGCTTAAAACTCATGGGATCTTCCCATACTTCAGGATCTCTATGGATAGCCCAAACGTTTACCATTAGAATAGTTTCTTTGGGTATATCGTATCCCCCAATGTTGCAATCATCTGATGAGAAATGTGGAACTAAGAGTGGAGCTACTGGATACAACCGAAGAGTCTCAGAAATTATGTTTTGTAAGTAAGGTAATTTTGAGAGATCAGCTTCTTCCACTAATCGCTCTTGACCAATATTTTTGATTAGTTCATCTCGAGATTTTATCAAGACATGTGGATGGTTAAGGAGATTAGACATTATCCATTCCAATGTTAATGCTGTTGTGTCCGTTCCTGCATTTAAAATCACCTGCAAAATGAAATTACGAGCACTAAGATATAATACTCTCATACTTTGTAAAAATGTTTGATTGTACTCCTGAAAACTTCAGTTCATGTTCTGTCCATCTCTATAAAGGATAGTGAAAATGACTATTTTTGTTCCTTAATGAATAAAGAATGGAGAAAAATGACAACTTATTATAGAATTTATTTATATTTATAATATATATAATAGGGGGAAATGGAATAAAAAATGGGAGCATTATTGTTATGTTCGGCAAATAGACATTAATCAAACCAATGGAACCAATATTATATGTGAGGGCTTTATATTAAGCCTTAGGGTAAGCTTAATTAAAGGCATTTACCTTATTAGTTATAGATTTATAGTTAATTATAGGACAAGGCTAGGCATACTACTCCTAGTCACACTACTTTTATATACTACCATTTAAAACCGTTGGATGTGGGTTTGATTTCAATAACAAATGTTGGATATAGGTAGTGTAACAAAGTAGTGTGGTTTATGATAGTGTGAATAACTTTACCCTTAATTATATAGACATATAACATGTTGCCACCCATCCAAATACAAACACATAATTTATTTGGAATTTTTTCACTATTTATATAGACACCTAATAAGACAAAAGCATGTATCATTAATTATATAATATATATTTTAATATAATGGTCGGAAAATTTTGACTTAAATCGCTGTATGACTATTATCTTTGATGGAAAACCATTGATTTTTGAAACGTGAATACGTGATATGAGTCATGACACGGTATATATATGGACCATACTATGTGGAGACATTTATCTTGAATCCCTTATAGCCTTTTCTAAAATTTTGGTATAATAATAATTTAAGGGAAAAGCAAAAACAGAGCTCTAGCCCAAGAACAGAGAACTGACCTGTATGATGCCCTTAATGATTTCATCTGTGTAATATTCAGGCTGCGATTCTTGCAAGGAGAGCAAATGGGTGATCATTGTATTTTTTAAAGTCGGATCCCCTTTTTTTCTTCTATGTTCATCAATCATCCCTTGCATCAGTTCATCTGTTCTGTAACCAAGCTCCTTTATTCTCTTGATGTATCCATTATAATCAACCAGTTGCAATATGGGAAAGAAATCTCCTGGATATGAAGATACAGTCAATTCAAAAAGCTCCTTAATCATCTCTTGGAATTTCGTCCCTTCTTCAGATTTCACCTCCTCTCCAAAATACCGCTTCCCTGCAATCATTCTCAGAACTATGTTAAACGTTAAGTCTGAAAACATGGATTTCAGCTCCACTTTGCCGAACCCATTGGCTGAAACCTGGTACAACCGCCGCAACAAGCGGTTCACTTCATCCCTTCGGATGTCTAAAGACAAGTTCAAACGGTGGGACGAGAACACTTCGACGGTGCATAGGCGACGGAGGTTGCGCCAGTGGTCACCGTAGGAGGCTAACCCAAGGGTGGAGGAGTTGTAGCCAACGTACTTGCCTATGATGAGACGAGGGCGGTTCGCAAAGACGATGTCGTTTTTGGTGAAGCATTCTTGGACGGCGGACGGGGATGAGACGACAAGCAGGCGGCGAGAGCCGGCCCTGAGGTAGAAGATTGGGCCATACTTTTGGGAGAGGTTGAAGAAGGTTCGATGGAGGGGCTCTTTGAGGAGATGGAGATGGCCCAATATTGGAAGAGCGAAAGGACTTGGTGGCAGATTTTTGTGCCTTGATGAGAGTCTTGTTAATAACTTGGCAGCAACAAGGAGAAAAAGAGCTGAAAGCAACGAGTATATTAAGATTTGTTCCATGCTCAAGCTCGAATTGATTCACAGAAAATGTGATCGAGTACTTTTTCTTTTTTTGAGAAAATGTGATCGAGTACTTTGTGTTCTTATATATTGCTATATTATATTATAATAATATATGTGCTGAAATCAAAATGTGATAATAAATCAATATAATATCTAATCACTACGTCAGCAAGGATGCAAACTTTTCTTTTTTCTTATTTATTTATATGGTTGTTGTACCACGAGTTAAATATAAAATTAAAACCCAAATTTTATATACTCCAATTGCATATAATCTACAATTTAATACATAAAAATAAAATTTTCAAACATATTTTTTTTGAATGGTTTGAATAATACTAAACCCTCACTTCTAGGGGTATACTACCAATTTAAAAATAACACACTACTTGTTGAATATTGGTAGTACCCTAAAAATAACATATTAATATCTAAACCAACGCTTACAAGTGTCGGAATACGTCGAAATCAAATGATGTGATAAACTTGTACCGACATTTGCAAATGTCGTTTTAGTATATATATTGTGACTATTGCTAAACATCGCAAAAGTAATCTTTAAATGTCGGAAAAAATGGGTACTGACATTTTTGTTAAGTGTCGCAATACATTGAAACGACACACCAAATATAATACATATGTTACAAATGTCGGTATAGACATTTTCTGACGTTTTTTGAACTTTTTACGACATATTTCATGCGTCGCAAAAGGCATTTTTTGGTGTAGTGACATGCATCTCATGTATACTCCTATAGAGAAGGTAAAAATGTATCTATGTATACTTCTTTTAGGAACTTATTAACTATTAACATAAATGACATGCAAATACATAAATCTCATAATTAATTTAATTTTTGTTTCATTTACTGATATATCAAGAATTGTTCCATGCTCAAAAACTCTGACCGACTTTAATGAAGACAAGTGAATCGGCGCGCGCTGGCACGTCGGGCGTTCAACAATCTACTTCTTTGAACAATTTTCTATTCGAATTAAATTGTTTGATACGTAGGAAATTTCGAGACTACTATGATTTTTAATGTGTTGCATCTTTAAAAGGCTATACTATTAACATTGAGCATATGCCCTAAAATTAGCAATAAATAGTAAATATTAGTTTGTACATGGACAGGTGCAATAGCTTCAATTTTGTTTCCTCCGCTAAAGTGTGTAGCACTTAAACAAAAACTAAGTTTACTCTCTTTTTCATATGGACATGAAAAGTCTGAAGAGAGGTTACAATTCTAGATAATTAAGAGGGATAGGATTTATTATAACATTCATGTGAAAGGAAAGGATAATTACAAAAAAGGGCTCAAGGGCAAGAAATGGCTAGAAACTAACCTAGGATCTTCTTAGTAATTTGGCAAGTGAGAAAAGACAGAAAAGGACAAAAAAAGTTCAAACGGAGCCTCCTCATCGATCCTCAAAAGGGGCATTTGGTAAATTCTCTGGGTCTTTCAAATACTATTTAATATATATAAATTTAATTTAACTAGACAAACAAGGAATAACATTAAAAACTGAAAAAGGACACGTATCATTATTTGGTGGATGGGGCACGGTGGGGCACAAAAAATGGGGGGAGAGAATTTTTATCCCAATTCAATTGTAGTTCAAATCAATAAAAACAAGTAGGGCGGCATGCGCTTGCGCTGCAGTCATCTTCTTATTAGGGTTATATTTTTTGTAGTTGTTTAAATCGGTTAGTAAGAAGATATTGTATTGGTTGTAAGTTAATCAGTTAGGAGAAATCCATACATCGAAACAAATAATTTGCATATAAAAAGCAAAACACACGACCTATCTTTCATTCTAAAAGTGTATTATCTAAATTTTACTTCATCTCTAGATATAAATTAATTGGAAGGATCTTATCAACGTCCACATGAAATTTTAGGAAACAGAACGGAGTCCATGTGAAACTAATTCAGATAAATGTTAGGGAAGAAGAAACCTACCCAAATAAAAATGATTAAATGAAGACAAAAGGAAAAAAGAATTGGAATGTCAATAGTTTACCCATGAATCAACCATTATTTCAGATATATTTATAGCACCAATCCTTTGGAATTCCGACAAAGGAGTTGAACTGGTAAATCATATATCCACACACAATTAATATGTAATTAAAACACACTTAATCATAAATATAAAAATAGTAAATTACCAAAAAAGGCAGCAGGAAAAGTAAGGGAGGAAATTCATCGAGGGCCTTTTTAGTCACCCGAAAAGTGAGAAAATACCAAAAAAAATTAAAAGGAGGCACCACATTAATCCTCAATTTAGCCTTCAAATAATTTCCATAATCACTAAAAATAATATATAGTATATATGGGAGTTTGTATTCTTAATTAGTAGAAAGGAGTGAGAGCCTTTTATTAGAGGCTGTGATCGCATATAGTTCATTGCAAGGAAAATGACACTCGGGCCAAATTAAGCTCGCTTTTTACATTTTTGACCAGTGACATACTTTGACTTGCCTTAATTAATTAATTATATTTTAATAATAGAATACAAAATCACACCAAAAGGAAACAGAACAGTGAAACATACTAGTTTACTTCAATAGATGAGTCTACATTCCATCGATAATGCATTATGAAAATAACATTTTATCAAATTAATTAAGCAAAAAAAACTTAGGTAGAGGAAAATTTTAGTAAATCCTAAGTAACAACTTTAGCAAACACTGCTGTTGGGCCAGCTTTACACAATACTTCCAATGATTCAATTTTAGGAATAGTGAGTCCTTGTCCTTCGGTCATATCAATGTTTTTTTCACTCAATTTTTTCCATTCAAAACATTGAATTAACGAGCCCAATGTCAAGCCTAAAACATGTTGGGCTAACCCCATTCCAGGGCAAGCTCTTCTTCCCAATCCAAATGGGAGTACTTTATAAGCAATATTTTGATCACCCATCTCCTTAGATTTGCTCTCAAATCTCTCTGGCTTAAAACTCAATGGATCTTCCCATACTTCAGGGTTTCTATGGATAGCCCAGAGATTAACCATTAGAATAGTTTCTTTGGGTATTTCGTATCCCCCAATGTTGCAATTATCTGATGAGAAATGTGGAACTAAGAGTGGAGCTACTGGGTATAATCGAAGAGTCTCTGAAATTATATTTTGTAAGTAGGGTAATTTTGGGAGATCAGCTTCTTCTACCAATCGCTCTTGACCAATGTTTTTGATTAGTTCATCTCGAGCTTTTATCAGCACATAGGGATGGTTGAGGAGATTAGACATTGCCCATTCCAATGTTAATGCTGTTGTATCGGTTCCTGCATTTAATATCACCTGCATAATAGAATTCTGAGCACTACGATACTGTAATACTAATAATTTTGGGATAATGTCGATTGTACTCCTAAAAACTTCACCACATGTGTCCATCCCTCTAAAGGATAGTGAAAATAACTATTTTTGTTCCTTATATGGAATAAAGAATGGAAAAATATGACAAAACGTGGGAAAAGAAAATGGAATGAAGAGGACAAATAGACATTATTCAAAGTATCAAACCAATTATGCCAAATGGCAGTGGCACCCATATTAAAGACTTTCTCTTAATTAGTCCTAGGGTAAGCTTACCTAATTAAAGGCATAATTGATATTATATAGATTATTATTATATACTATATAATAATAATATTATATATTATATAGAGGACTTTGATTTTTTTCATTTAATTACTACTATTTATATTTTATAGACACCTACTATTGATAAATTTTGACTTAATTACTGTAACATTTGACTACTAAGTATTTTTAATGGAGAACCATTCATTTTTCAAACGTGATGATCATGATAACAGCATGATATATATGGTCATGTGGATAACATTTATCTTGAAATATCCCTTTGGACTTTTGCTATAATAATAAATTTAAGGGGAATATAACAAGAAAAACAGAGCTGTAGCCAAGAACAGAGAACTGACCTGTATGATGCCTTTAATGATTTCATCTGTGTAATATTCAGGCTGCGATTCTTGCAAGGAGAGCAAATGAGTGATCATTGTATTATTCAAGGTCGAATCCCCTTTTTTTCTTCTATGTTCATCAACCATCCCTTGCATCAGTTCATCTGTTTTCTTACCAATTTCCTTTATTTTCTTGATGTATCCATTGTAATCAACCAGCTGCAGTATGGGAAAGAAATCTCCTGGGTATGAAGATACAGCCAATTCAAAAAGCTCCTTAATCATCTCTTGGAACTTCGTCCCTTCTTCAGATTTCACCTCCTCTCCAAAATACCGCTTCCCTGCGATCATTCTCAGAACTATGTTAAACGTTAAGTCTGAAAACATGGATTTCAACTCCACCTTGGCGAACCCATTGGCGGAAACCTGGTACAACCGCCGCAAAAAGCGGTTCACTTCATCCCTTCGGATGTCTAAAGACAGGTTCAAACGATGGGATGAGAAGACTTCGACGGTGCATAGGCGGCGGAGGTTGCGCCAGTGGTCACCGTAGGAGGATAACCCGAGGGTGGAGTAGTTATAGCCAACGTACTTGCCTATGATGAAACGAGGGCGGTTCGCAAAGACGATGTCGTTTTTGGTGAAGCATTCTTGAACGGCAGACGGCGATGAGACAACAAGCAGGCGGCGAGAGCCGGCCCTGAGGTAGAAAATTGGGCCATACTTTTGCGAGAGGTTGAAGAAGGTTCGATGGAGAGGCTCCTTGAGGAGATGGAGATGACCTAAAATTGGAAGAGCGAAAGGGCTTGGTGGCAGATTTTTGTGCCTTGATTTTGTTAATAACTTGGTAGCAAGAATGAGAAAAAGAATTGAAAGCAATGAGTATATCAAGAAATATTGTTCCATACGCTCTGAAACTCGGATTGCCTTACAGAAAATGTGTGAGTAGTTTGTGTTCTTAGTGTCACTATATATAAGGTGTTAGAGGCGGTGAAGCATACACATTGCAAGAAAAATAACACTGATCTTATCGGTCCAAAGCTTGATTGGTACTACCTTTTTGACCGGTGACATTACTTGACATTAGTCGACATGAGATTATATAATAGAGTATAATACAAAAACACACCAAAAAAGAAGATAAAGAAGAAATTAAAGGGAATCTTCCTCATTCCTATACTCCTATAGTCGGTTTTTTTGACGTGAATGAAACAAACAATACTTGAAATGTAGTACACCATAGGCAACACGTAAATAAGATTATATAGATATCTTGACAAAACCTCTGATATTGGGTTTATATCATCTACAATTACTTTTATGTTGAGTTGATTAATGGCAACTACAAATCATTTTGTAAGGATCTATTACTTACATTAATGTAGGTTTATGCTGCGAAAGTGCGAATCACAAATTAAATTTTGAATTGTGATTGATAATAATTAATGTAATAATTGGAATAATACAATAATTGTATGTGATATGCTCCTTTGAATCTACAAGTTAACCGATGGCATGGGGCCTTTTCTATTCCTAGCGGCAGCTTGAATCCTCTCTTGCTTGATTTGTTCTCCATTGCCCATTTTATTTGTCTTCTTAACAAAAAAATTTAATGTCTAATTCCTTTAAACAAAGTATAGATAATAATGACTTTGTTTACTCTATGGACAGACCATTTGTTAAATTACAGCTTGTCAGCTACTCTCTTTGTTCCTTTTTATTTGTCATCACCCTAGTCAAACAACTTCAATTTTGACTATTAGTTAAAAAGAAAAATATGTAGAACTAAAATTTCAAAAAATATACTTTGAAAAGCTTGTGTTCCAAAGTTTTATGAGTATTATTTTAAAAATTTTATTTTGGTTTATATATTTTGTTTTAAAGATGGTCAAAGTTTAAGTTATTTAGCAGGGTGATGACAAATAAAAAAGAACAAAAGGAGTAGATTATAGCCTTATTCCAAAATACTTAAAGCCAACTAAATTTCAGCTTTACAGTTTGGACACAATTGCAACTTTTCTCAACACTATTGTATTTCTTATTTCCAAATTCACACCATAAAAACAACTTGAGCAACAAGGAAATGATAAAATCTTTCTTTACTATAGAAACAGAAGTCCAAAATTTGACTTTTTTGTATGTACATAATAAATTTGTCTAATGTCTAATGTCAAAAGCAAAAGCATAATTTTATTTTCTTTATTTGCGTTGGGCAGGAAGCATAAGAGAGGACTTTCTAAGTAATTTCCAGCATTTTTTTTTGTTTGCTATTCAGTATCCAGAGTTTTGCTCTGACTAATCCGGATTTGACCAGGATCAGGTTTGGGTGAGTCTACCAATGGGGGACGTCTGTGTACGCAAGGTCTCTAAGCTGAGACCTGCTTAAACTGAAACAAGCGTAATTTCCAACATTTGAATTTGATAATGGAATATCTTTGAAAAAAAAAAGGAATTTGATAATCAAAAGGTCCAAAAGTCTTAACTATCAAGATATTAAAAAAAAAATGGACCGACCCATCAAACTGATCTGGTCTAGTCTGCCCGGGAAAATTTAAGCCCAAATCATATAGGGCCCAAAAAGATATAGGCCATTAGGCCGAAAAATTTGTTGCCACGTGCCCTAATCCCAATAAGGACTATGGATTGGCTCAATTTAAAGGGGACAAACTAAAGGAAGAAATAAAGCAAAATAAATAAAAAAATCTGAAAACAAAAAGCTCCTTCTCTCTCCTTTTTCTCTCTCTTATCTTGACGGTTCCCAAAGCCTCTCGGATTCTGCAAAACAGAAAAGGCTTCTAATACTAACCTCTTTATAATGAATTAACATAGAACAAAGAAATATAATAAAACTAATAAAAAGTAGAACATAACTAATAAAAAAGCAAGTACCTTTTTCTCAAACAGTGTGAAAGGAACCTCAGGAACTTTTGCAGCATCTTTGGACCAGTGATTTTCTTAGCAACCTCTTGCAAATAATCTGCAATTTTGCCAACAAACTATGTCGTCGCAACAACCATAGCCAGTACAATTGCTTGAACAATCCCTTTAACGTAAGCCTTCAACAAATAACTTAGCCACTTCAACAAATAACCTAGCCAACATGCAGCCAGCCAACCCTTGACCATATTGACCCTGTTGGCCATCTTAAAGTTTTTCAACCACCTGCTTAAAATGGACTCTTTTCCCCCTTCCTTCTGCTTAGATTATCCCTGCTTCTCAGATTTTTTTTCAGATTCTTCAGGAGCAAAGTTAGGAGGAGGAGAGTCCCGGTAAAAATACCGTACAGGTCTCTCTACTTACAAAAAGGGATCAATTTGGTCCCCCTACTACAAAAATTGTCAATTCGGTCCTTCTACTTGCAATTTGGTGTCAATTGAGTCCCTCTGCTTAATAGAATCTGTCAATTGAATAAAATTCTGATTCTTGCATAGGTTGCTTATGTTTCTGCTTTTGTTTTTGTTGATATTTCCGTTGAGTTTGTTGTGAGCTTCAGTATTAGTGGTCTTCATTTTCTTGTTTTTCAAAGTATCAGTCTTGTAAGCAAAGCAGAAAAACAGATGAGTTATACCAATTATTTGTAAATAAGTAATGTTAGACAAATATATAATCAATTGATAGATTTTGTTAAGTAGAGGGACTCAATTGACACCAAATTGTAAGTAGAGGGACCAAATTGACAGTTTTTATAATAGAGGGACCAAACTGATCCCTTTTTGTAAGTAGAGGGACCTGTATGGTATTTTGACCGAGAGTCCCCTTCCTTCTGCTCAGATTTTCCGTGCTCGTCTGATTTATTCTCAGATTTTTCAGGAGCAAAGTTAGGAGCAGAGTTACCATTCTCAGATTAAGATTGAACAGAGTTAGCAGCAGTCTGTTCAGGAGAAGAATTGCCAGGAGGAAGCAGCAAGGGCTAATTTCCGCTTAAATAGAAACATAAGGGATTGTTGGGTGTCAAAATGGGATGAAGTAAGAGACTGTTGGGTGTCAAAATGGGAGAAAGTGGTGACGTGTGGGGGTGGGGTGGCAAGAGGGTATGGGTAGAGCCATGGTATGGACTGAGAGCGGAGGCGTGAGAGGGACGATGCGATGCAACAGAGAGCCATTGACAATCGTGTAATTTGGTGTAATGAACCCTAACAAACCCTAAGACTTTCAAGGGTAAAATGGTAGTTGCACAGTACATGATTAATAACGATTGATTAATACTTAGATGCAATTAACATTCTGCATCTAAAGTAACATTTAGATGCATTTATGCTTTTGTACTTTAGATGACCTTACAACTTAAAGGTTTATCAAACCCCAAATTAACCTTAAAGCCAAAATTGAAAAAAAAAAAAAAGTT